>APFE031039555.1:154293-201606 GCA_000404065.3 Pinus taeda
ACTTTCCAGAGCAATTTATTGTTCCTCCATTTGAAATCATCACTTGACACTCTGGTGCTGGATATAAGAAGCAATTCAATTCTTTTGCTACCTTACAATGAATAAAATTGTGGGTACTTCCTAAATCAATCAACACTATTACCTTTTTCTTCATGATTTGTCCTTCTATCTTGATGGTTTAAGGAGTGGTAATTCCAGCCAAGCATTACAAGATATGGTCGGATTCATTTCTTCTTTATCGAGGCTTTGTTCCTAGAATATATCCTCTTCTTTTTAGCTTTCTTGCTCCTTTTCTTCTTCCTCTTCACAATCTATGCAGAATAATTTCTTCTCAGCACACTTATGACCTTTAGTGTATTTGCTATCACAATTGTAACAAAGCCCTTTTGTTCTTTTTTCTTCCAATTGTTGTGGTGTCCACCTTATAGGTTGTTGAAGGCTAGGGGCAACAACACTTCCATCTTTATAGTTGTGAGTGGTATGCTTCCTGGTTGCCATAATTTTGCTTTCCATTTTTCTTTCTAACCTGAATGCCTTCTCTAATGAATCAGGTTTCCAAAGGCGAACATCATGTTGGATATTATCCTTTAAAGACCCTATGAACACATCAATCCTATGCTCCTCTTGAATATATTTTACCTTTATGTTCAATTTTTGGAACTCCTCCATGTGCTCCATTATTGAACCCTTTTGTTTGAGACTTATCAATTGGCTAAAAAAAGTGTTGCTTTTTGTATCCTCATAATGTGCCATCAGTTCTTTCGTAAAAATTTCCCAAGTGATAAATTCTTTACGAGAGCAAAGCCATTGATACCATAAAAACTGATTTGTCTCCAAATATAAAGTTGCCATACGTACCTTTTGTGTGTTTTGCACATTATTGAGATCGAAAAATTGCTCCATCTGTAATATCAATGTTGCGGGATCCTTGCCATCAAACTTCCTCATATCAATTTTTGTAATATGGTGGGTCTTCGATCCAACATTAGAGTCTATGAAATCATGATTAACATTTATTTTGTTCTCATCATGAGTTTCCTTTACTACCCTTTCACTGTTAGTAAGCATTTCTTGTAGAAACTTTGTTAAATCTGTCTTCAAATCTTCCATGCCTATCTCCAAATCTTCCATGACTATCTCCAAATCTTCCATGCTTGTCTTTAAACCATCCATCCTAGCTTCTAAATCTTTCTTTAAACCATTCATCTTAGATTATGTTGATTTTTGTGCAAGTGACACTTGTTGCACTTGGTCTTGTAATTTTGACATATCATGTTGCATTTCTTCCTCTTCTTCATGAGTCATGCTAGAGATTTCAGGTTGCCTACTAGGTGTTTGCATTTTCTTTCCTCCGGGCATCAATTACCGATAATAATGCTTTACTATGCCTTTTTAATTCCTTCAAACTAATTTTTGAAACCAAGCTTATGCAAAAAATTTAAAAAAACTACACAACTTTTTTCACTTTGTAGGAGGTCAATATTGAATCTGATGTACCTCTGTAATTTCGGATCTTCTAGTTTTGAAATTACAACCTGCAGTAGCCCTCTACATCCTCTTTCTAATGCCACCAGTCTTATCCAAATTGGATTCTCGAGGGAAGAGTTATGCCAAATCTCCCACAGTGACCTGATTATAGACTAGTTCAGTAGAGTGAATTTGTATGACGTGCCACGAGTCACTGTTTCGACCTTTGGCTCTGAAAACTATATAGAAGAAACTATAGTCTGTCCTCTTTCTGTACCTTTTTATGAAATTTCAATTCGATGCTCAGAGAGAAAGTTATGATGATTTTCCCTGGGTCACCTCTTTGGAATGTAATTCAGGAGTCTGCAAGAACACCAACTTCCTCAGATCATATCTCCGCAAATATAGCGCAAAAAGCTATGAAATTCAGACTCGAGCTTCAGCGCGATGTCTTCTCAAATGGGCTTGTTTTTTAGCTTCTGAAACATCGCAGAAAAAATGTTATAGCGAAATGCCATGATGACCTGTTTGGAGCAGCAAAACCCTAGAATCCAAAGCTCTGATACCAAATGTTATGAAACCAGCTCAAGAAAAAGATAGAAAAGATAGATCAACACCTTAAAATTCAACCTCTTCGAGGGGGCAACCTCCTTTACATTACTTAATTGAACAATTCTTGGATGATTCAAATGGCAAAACCTCCTTTCGATATATAGGAGTCTAAGGAGTCACAATATAACCCAGCCGACCTAACAGTAACAATATAAAGCCACAAAAATAATAATAGAGGGATTCTATGGGGCACAATAATAAAAATATGGGGATAATAGGGGCACAACGATATTAATAAGGGGTACAAATACAATAGTAATGGGGTAATCACTAGTATTATAGGGACCAAACAATGACTTATGACACCTTTGTGCTCCACGACCATAAATTGTGGATTCTTTACAATTTTATTACAAAATTTGACCAAAACATGGGCTTTTAGCCCCAAACTGTCCTTGGGGGATCTCTCTCCCAACATGCCCCCAACATAAACATCATGACTCGCCCTTGAGTCACTCGGTAGGCATGGAGATATTTTCACGAAGCCCTTCCAGCTCGACCCATATGACCACAACCTCGGTCGTGCACTAAGCTGTCGCTTGCTTCACATCTTCCATTGTTTGCTCGGTCACTGCTCATACATTGTAGGCTTGAAGCTTTTGTTGCATAGATTGTAGAGTTGCAAGCTAGCCTTCAATATATCCTATCACTACATAAGCCTCATCCAGCTAGGGCTTTAGTCTTGCCTTCAGCACCACTTCCTTGTGCAGCGCTATGTCCACCTGTTCCTTCAGCTGTTTGGGCTCCTGCAGCTTGGCTAGTCTTTGTGTCAGCGCGATGGTTTGCACTGTGCCCTTAACCTCATCATAACACTTCTATAGCTCTTGCACTTCTGCCTCTAGTCATTCTACATTGGGGTCCTCCTGCAAGCTGGTTAAGACCTCAAATGTCTGTTTAAACAATTGCGTCTGCTACTACACTGTCCACCGCTGCTACTGCTTCTATGACAATGGTCATCTGTTGTTCCTTCACTTCTGGCAGAGTTAAAGGTTGGGCCCTCAACTGTAACTCTGTGATTTGTAGGTTCAACTCAAACTGAACTCGTGCCATCTCAGTACGAGTGTTGTGCGCCCTTGTAGCTAGCTTACAGATGCGGACCTTGACTGGCTCCTCCTCTGGAATGGCCAACTCTGGGACCATTCGACATGCCTCCTCAATGACCTGCATAATCCGCTTGCTATGATTGGTCACCTCGGTCTCAGCGGTGATGGAAACATTTCTCTGTAGGGCCATCTACTAGTTGTTGACCCGTTGTTCGCTGATCACCTGGAGGGAGCGGTGCTCACGTGCCCTCAACTTTGCAATCACTCCATCCTACAAGAGGTGGAGAGATTCACATGGGAGAACTGCTAGGTTCAACCCTATTCCCTTTAGGGCACTGACAGTGGGCCTATCAACCTCATTCTCTGTGGTTGGTGCTCCATCGGGAAACACTTTCGCACTGGAAGCCTTTGCGCGTAGCATATCAGCAGCCTCCGAAGTACCAATAGCCAAGCTAGTAGACATTGTGCCAGCTTGCGACGCGTGGGTCTGTAACTCCTGCAACCTTGTCTAGATAGCCCCTAGGATGATGTATTGTTGCTGCTCAAATTGTTGGAGGGCCTCCGTGGTGACATCCCTCACTGTGTCACCGATATCATGCAAGTCGCCCTCTGTTAATGTGATGGGGTCCAGTGAGGTCTTTGTCACCTTTGACTTCTTACTGGGCCCTCCCTTCCCCAACTCCCTTGGGAAGTTGATGCAGGCGGATGTCTCCTAAGGGTTCGTGTTGTGTTGTTCTATCTCCTCCTCTATCTTAGGTGAAAGTGACCTCACGACTTTGTCAGAGGCCCAGTCTATCCCACATGTCTGCTTCCCTACCTGCTGCGTAGGATCACACTTTGCCTGGGCCTTATCAGTAGCCTCCTTTTTCTTCTTTTCAGCCAGCTATGCCATCTTAAGATTAGCCTCATCCTTCTTCTTCTATGTGGCAGACTTTCTCCCGCCCACTGCCAAGTCTGTGGTAGTGCGCCACTCTACCAGCCATTGATCAAGCACCGCATCAATGGCATCATCCGTTGCCAGATAAGGCAAGTCGTACCATTTCTGCACAGGGTCCTACCTCACCTTGATCGATACTCGATGGAAGTTGGCTTTGAATTCAGTGTAGCCCTGCAGGTTGGTGAACACCATAGGCGACAATATCGGTTTGCAATTGATGACCATCCTGATGTTCATCTCCATCAAGATCCAAAAGATCTTATTGTCCCTGATTCACTACGCATCCTTGGTCACCCATAACAAGGCATACTTTGGTACTTCAGGGAGGTCTGGCGTGACTGAAGGGAACTGTCTGTCCTTTGGTAGCTTCCACGCTACCAACACAATCGACAGAAAGAACTACACGTAGTGGAATGTCTTGTTAAGCTCTTATGCTTCTCAAAATTTCGCCATGAACTCTCCGCGAAGGTATTCCAACCAACTGAACTGGACTCCTTCAGCGCACAATGCTGCTAGGACGAGGATAGGCATCGGTACCTCATCGGTGCGACACTTTCTCATCATTTTCCCTGCGAGGATCTGCATGGCTACCTTCATAGCAGGGTCACAGATGCTGGATATAGCATACCTGTGTGGCTTCTTCACCAACTTAAATTTTTCTATCATGGATTCTGCGAGAGCTTGCTTGCCACCTTTTCTGCTAAATATCATGGCCGGATTCTCTCCTATATATGGCAAGCACGTTATCTAGTGAATGAACCTATTTGTGATGGGTATCGGCTCCTCAAACCACAAACACCCATCATTTACCAAGCACAACAATTGCTTGATGACCAAAACTTTTGCTTGGGTGCAGTTGTAGTGTAGAACCTAGAGCAGGTTGAGCAACCCTACCTTTTCTACTCCCTTAATCCACCTCCATAACTCCAATGCGGTCATCCCGGTATTGGTATCAATGTTGCGGTGCATCAACTGCTTGGTCGCTAGGTGTGGGAAATTCTCGTGATCGACCAAGTCCTAATCCTCAAGTTTCAATAGCAGCATCGTGCCAAGCATAGTACATCAAAAATAATTTCATCGGGTAGTAGAGGGGTTTGTAGGGGAGTCTTACTCTCATCGATGTCTTTCGACACCTTGGTCTTGGGCTTGCGTGGAGGGATGTACTCCGGTGATCCAAAATGGATCTAGAATAGACTTCTAAGTCTATGAATATTCCTCACAGAAGAAAACTAAATTCAAAGGATGCTCTTGGAAATAATCCCATTACATAGATCTTTTCAATCTGAATCTAATACAATTTGAATGGGCTAAAATGGACTTCGGACGAAGAAGTTATTGCAAAAAGAAGATTGCCCATTGTGCTTTGAAAAGGAGGCATTTTCTTATTAAAATGATCTTTAAGGGAAAATATGTTGTTAATGTAAGTTCCTTAAAGAAATCGCATCAGCAACCTTTTTCCAATGGAACAATTGAAATATCGCATCGGAGATATGTATTTTGCAGTGTCGAATCTCAAGTATTAAGGGAATGCAATATGCGATCACCATTAAATATTGCATCGCAATTATTCCAAAGGGAAGGACCTTGGGCCATCAACGATTACAATATGCGGTTACTGAATTATTTCATCGCAACAATCCATCAAAAAGAAATGGACATCAGACCTTTGGACCAGTGATATGCGATGTGTGATCTCGACTGTTGAATCAAGGGGAAGAATCAATGATCAGGATCTGATCGGAGTGATCAGCGCTCAGGAATCAGTGATTCTCAATACAAAGGGCCAATGCACTATGTGACATACGATTGCAATAATGCTATGGATTCTCAACCGTCATATTGGTAATGGGAATCAACAGTCCAGATTCGATCGATGATCGGTGATCCCTGATACCAAGGCCATTGCACCATGCGACTTGCGATTGCAATATGTTGATAAAGGGTGGACCTGATGGGATTTTAGACGCGATTGCATAAGGTTTAAAGTCCGAAATTATGGGATTTCTATGTATTTTCTAGTATATTGATGTTTTGGCCATATTCCTGTTGCGACTGCGATAGAAAGGCAGACCCAATGGGTTTATAGAGCCGATTTCATATATTTGGCGTCCGGTTAAATGCTCCAATGATGTGTTTTTGCCATTTTTCCTGTGTATTGCATTACGTGTTTGAACATAGGCTTTCTATAGGAGGGAGGCTAAACAGTTGGGTTTCCTGTGCTCGTTGGTTCATTGCAATGGAAAACTGATTCTTTTGGGAAAACGCGTGGTTTTTCCATGATGGAGGACTGTAACCGATGTGTTACAAAAACACAGAGAGAATAGTTGACAGAGGCAGCTGAAGCTGAGGTAACTGAAGGTGCTGAGATTCACTTGGAGTTTGAGCGAACCACTGATAGCATAGAGAGGTAGTGTTATGCTCAGGAGAAGCACAAAGAAGCCCAAGAGGTTCAGAGGTGCTTGAATGTTGAGTGTAAGCCCAGAGGAGGCAGTCTGCGGAGTCGGGGTGACTCAAAAGCAGAGGATCACTTAGAGGTCAGGTGAAACCAAAAGCTCGTAAGAGAAAAGAGCTAGAGCGAGAACTGAGAGACAAGAACCAGAGGCAGAGACAGAGCCAAGAGCTAGAGCTAAGAGCCAGAGCCAGAGTCAGAGCCAAGAGCCAGAGCCAGAGCCAGAGCTGAGAGCTAGAGCCAGAGCCAGAGCCAGAGACAGAGCCAAGAGCCAAGAGCCAAACAGCCAAATAGCCAGAGGGATAAATATTGTATTATAAACCCATAAGTTTTGTGTAAACCAATGGAGTTGAGTGTGGATATTGTAAAAGAATTCATCCATAATCCCAAAGAGCCTAGTCGAGTTGACTAGAGCTCAAGGAGATGTAGCCCAAGAGGTTTGGGTGAACTCCATATTATATCGTTACCTTATGTGATTGTTTATTTGCTGCATTATTCATTGTTACATGTGTTTAAATATCAGCATAAGCAACAGAACTTAAGGCATTGAACAGTCTTAAAACAAACACAACATACACCTATTTCAAGAATTATTAATTTCGTAATTGCTTAGTCATAAGATCTAGGGAATATATAACCTTTGGAGTGGGAGAGGTTCTTGTAAGCTTGACAAGAAGCCTTTAGTGCCCCATTTCAGATCATCCGACAACCATCTAATAGGGTCCGCACCTTGGGTTTCAACCTCCTCTACTTCGACTCCCACATCCTCATTGTCCATCGAAATGTCTTCAATGCCTTCCTCCTCTGGCTCCAAATTTATAGCTTTTCCCTTCTCCTATGCGGTGGGCTTAGGTGGGTATCTCCTTAGCAATGCGTGTTTCGTTATGGAAGGCTGGTTGCCCTTTTTATCCTTTGCAGTCTCCTTGGTGGGGGTCGGCTTTGGTCTCAACGTCCTCAATGATTTAGGGACTTCGGCAACCTCTAGAGCATCTACTTCTGCCTCCATCTCAACTGCCAACACCGACTCTGTGGTGAAGTAAAATTACAAGTGCGGACATGAACGAATTCCTTTAGCCCGATAATAGGTCTAGCCACAACATATACATTCTATGGACGATTTCCTTAGGTTAGAATCAATCAAGAGGGCATACCTCTTGGTCACTTATCCTTCTTGATGATGTCCTCGCATGCTCGCTCCAACAATCTCCCGCTTCTTTCTTCAAGCTCCTGAAACAAGTAAACAACAATGACATACAAACATAATAATAGACAAATCGCAATTCAACCTACTTAACAAGTCAAGAGAAATTAAAACATGGATATGTAATCTTACAAAACATGTAGGAATTCAATCGATAGTTGCATATATTAATATCAAAGAGAGATTACAACCATTCGTCTTGACGTTGCAGTCTTCCTTTGACAAGACCAGGTTCCCACACACTTCTACTAGCATTCCACAATGACATCAAACAACAATAGTTTTAAAGATATTCCCTTTAGGCTTCATTCCAAACCAAAACACACTTCTCCCTCACACAACTAGATAGCTACAACTAGTAATAGCTTGCTTGTCTACTCCAACCAAAATAGCATCAACACTTTGCAACTATAACGCTCACACTCAACCAAGAAACTAGCTTGTGCTTGGGAAGAAGAGAGGTTTATATAGGAAATATGGATGGGAGATGGATCCTCTTCTCATGGGAGAAGGACTTATCCCTTGAGGTAGTTCCCTAATTATAGGGGAAAGGATCTCAAACTATCATCCTCGACCCCATCTGGCCAAACCATTTACGAGTCTTCTGTTACAAAGCTTCTAGACCTAGAAGCTTCGGCTCTAATTTAAAAAAAATTCCATGACAAGACCAGCGCAACTGAAACACAACTTAGTTGCTCTGGTCGGCGCAAGGAGTAGTGCTAATATATGCACATCGGTGTAGGGGAGACAAAGGCTATTAGCGCTGGCCTTGTAAACTGGGAAAAACAAAAGTTTTAGCAGAAATGGTGAAAAAGGGAAATGATCAGCTCATGAAGAGGGACATAATGGGAGTTTCTTCATGAAGGCAAAGCATGCGGGGTTCATTGTAGAGGTCCTCCATAATCAAGGAATGGGGAGTACAGGGATAATAACAAAATGTTGTGTAACAGATGCCCCCTAAAGTGTGAAGGTCAAGTTGGAGTGAGGGATGAAATGCTTTATAAATTAATGCGGGGAACCGGTTTGTCGTCGAAAAACCTGCAAGAAAGTATAGATACATATACATAAACTGAGATTTCTGTCAAATGATACATGAATCATGGCATGGACGCAACCATCCAGAGAATGATCATGTAAATGGATCTAGGTATGGGCGCAGCCGTTCATCAAAGAGGATCATAATAAAAACAAGGTATGGTGCCAGCCATCCAATAATGAGAAGGATCACATATGATAGCTCATGGTCTTGTTGCAGCCAACCATATGATAGAGACATTCATATCATCATAACCATGTCACACCACTTCACAACCTGGACTTTTTTGATGTGAGTCTAGGGTCTTGCGCTCCAACACAACCCGATCAAAGTATAGATCCTAGCATGCGAATAGATGTGTTGATGTCGAATATTCTAGAAAGTCGCCTGATTACCAGTCAATGATGTAAACTATTAACAAGCATGAGAGAAACCACCAATAATGACAATGGTCCTCGAGGTACTATTAGCACAATTCATGGAATGTGAATACAAGAACTGAAGTCAAACACCCATGAAATCACTCGATTGAAATCCAATGATGTGAACTTGTCGTCGAGTGTGAAGAACTTGCCATTAGGGCATGCAAGCTCTACGGTACTAGAGGGGAGTCTCTCAATCAGTTTCCCAGATAATGAGTTGAAGTCGACAAAAAGCAACCATGTCGAAGGAGGGCCATAATGAATTCCACATCATCGACACAAGACGAGAGGATGAAAAATGATTTCAAATGATACAGAGAATTAGAGGTAAGTGTAACTACAGAAGGAAAACTCTTGAACATATTAGCGACACAACTGGAAGTTTGGCAACTTGTGGATCCATAGGATCAGTGGTCATGATGACGTAGCAGAGTTCAGATGGAAGGAAAAATGAACGGCCCGAAACCCAGGAAAGTCAACGATACAATGGAGGATATCCCAACCTGACACGAAGCAAAGAGTATCATGTTCAAGAGTGAGTTACCAACATGACTGATAGATTTCCAAGTTTTTCCCCACCAATTCTAACAAGTACCCCAGTTATTTTTTAATCGCAAACTTGAATGGGATATCATATGCTTGCACTGTAAGTTCATCCTTCAGACGAATCTGACCTAGTAAGTTTCAACAAAACCCTAGGAAGGATAAGCTCATGTTCATCATGGTGATGAATCCGATGTCATTTAATAGTTTAATGAGTTTGACAAAGGTGTAACTTGGTATCTTTTTCATGTTTAGAGAGTTTGAAAAAGACACAAAAAAGAAAAACTCCACATGGTCCATTTTTGTACATTTGTGTCTCTTGAGCCAAAAAAGGTAGAAAACGATACTTGAGAGAACTTCTTGGCCATTTCAGTTAAGAAGTACCTTTTTCATAATTAGTTCCTCCCGGCCCGAAAAATGGGTAAACTTAATTTGGGCACACGATGTTTTGCATCCATCAACGAGTTCGAAACAACAAGGGCTCGGCCATCTTTTCACTTTTAAAGGGCTGGAAAAGAGCTGAAAGCAGACCCCCCATTTTTATTCTCTTTAACAAGTCAAAAAGCGAAAAAATAATTGGCAATATTTTCATATAAGTTTAACGAGTCGATAAAAGAGCTGAAACGTGACTCGTCATCATCATCGAACATCCATCACCTGTCGGTGCACAAGTAAGGTAAAGTGTATTATCGAGTCCTTGAGGAAAAATAGGTCAAAATATTTACGAAACCTGATATTTTCGTGAAAAAATGAATAAAAAGGGGAAAAGTAAATATATTTTTACCATTTACCATTTTACCTTTGTTGTGAAGACTTTTTACCCACTTTTGCCCTAATTGTTTTGGAGCAGATTGTGGGAGATCCGGGAGGTCAATCGACGAGCCGCCAGTTCCAAGTAATAGCCGAAGTCCTGAGCTCCATTTTCATGCTATTTATTTATGCTTTTAGCTTTTTTTTTGGATTTCTAGGGAGGTTTTTGAAAATATTTTTCGCCTTCGATCGGTGCGATTTCCGAGCATGGAATCGCGCCAGCCATGGGTGATTAACAAAGCCATCCATGCCATATCGGTGCAACTATTTTTAAAATGGGCGTACCGACACCGTGGATAGGGGAAAACCCTATGTTCCCAAATACTGACTGTTTAATCTTGAATTTTATGTGCCAAGGATGATTATTGACTCAAATTAATGGCTTTTGCAGGAGAGAATCATTGAAAAATGGGGGATTGGAAGGAACAAGAACATGAAGAGGTTGACACCTAGCCAATGAATGACCCAAATTTCCTGAAGGTTTTGAGGGTTTGCGGGCTCCTCAAATTCTTCCTTACACCAAGGATGTGGGCCCAACCCGAGTTGCTTCGATACATGATACACCTTTGGGACATTAATCGGGAGCATTTTGTCATTGGTGACCAGGAGCTGGAGTTTACAACTTCAGATATCTACTTCATCACTAGACTGTCTTGCAATGGTGAGCCAGTGAACTTGTATGGGTCACGTTCGATCGAGGCAAGCATATCTTCCCTGCTTGCCGAACACTTCTCTGAGGCCCTGAAATCCAAGAGTGGGAAGATAGATATTTCCAGTGCGAGGGATTTGACACTGAAGGTGCTTCTGTTGACTATCAATAGAGTGGTGGGGTCCCAAGTAGAACATGAGACTAACAAGTCAAAGTTCCTTTATGTTATTGACTGCACAACTCCTACAATATTCAACTGGGCAGATGCCATGAAGATGAACATCAAGCGCTAATTTTCCAAGGCCAAGGTAGGGAATCTAAAGCAATTTGGCTTCGGGTCTGTACTTGTGACCTTCTTCCTGGACCGAGTGCGACTGTTCCATTATCAATTGACTGAGGTAGATCCTCTTGTGCCACGTGATCCATAGATGGCCCGCTAGAGAGGTTCGATGCCCAGGATCACTGGGGGTCAACATATGTCATACCAACCTGCATTCTTTTCATGGCTATGATGACAGAAGATCATCATGGAGGACTAGCCATACAGTGGCACTGATTTCCATGGAGATCTAGACATGCCCTTACCCGATGGAGAGCACTTCGATGACGAAGGTAAAAAATTAAATTTTTAATTTTGAGATTTTTTTAATTGTTTTTGGTATATATGTGCTTATAACATTTCTCTTATTTACGCAGATGTTGGACCAGAGTGGCCAACCGATATGTCCCCGATAGCTAGGCGCGTCCCTCACCCTATCGATGTTATCGCCCCTTATCGGGAATGGATCAATAACAAGGAGGAGATCACGAGAAACCTTGAGGGATTATCTCATGGTATCCAGGAGTATGCTTGGATAGGAGATATGCCCCGTCGGTACCAAAGGCACATAGTGGGAGTCTCAGATTGGATCCTTCGACTACTGAGTCGCGTTGTACGAGTCCTCTTGTGCTACCATGACCACCATTCTGATTAGTTCCTAGGTACAAAACTTACATATTTTTTGAGGACTGAGTGCCATAGATGTATGATGCCTACGAACCGCTGATGTATCAAACATTCTCACCATATATATATATATAATATATATATATATATTATATATATATAGATATAGATATATTAATATATATATATATATATATATATATATATATATATATATATATATATATATATATATAATATATATATATATATATATATATGTTGTATTTTCCTGTCTATTATGGTACAAATGGTTTGTCTCATCTTTTACATGTTTTGTAAATGTCTATCCAACATGTAATTAGCTATTGCACCTATCAATGTATTCATGTGTATAGGAATACGATGATATGTAATAGAACCAAAATTCCTTTCCAATAGATGGATACGGAGATACATTCATAATATTTGAGGGTTCCTGACAAAGTATTTCCTGTTGAGTTGAAAGATGACAAGCTGTGAATCTAGGTTGACAACCAATTCACTGATGCCTAGAGCGATGGCTTCTGACAACAGTTCAATGAACGCACTATATTCAACAATGTTGTTGGTTGTACGACCTAGGAAGATACCTTGAAGGTCAATCAACTCACCATTAGGGTAATAGATAGCCCATGTCGCGGATGATAGGTTTCGGGTACTATGGAAAACACCATCAGCGAAACCAACACGAGGAGTCGCAAACATCTACAAAGCAAGAAAAGCATAGTAAACAGGAAAGTTGTTTGAAACCTATCACACAAAACCACGTTGTACAAAAATGATCACTCACTAATGTACATAAGTAACCATGCAAGATGACCTAAGCATAGTACTTTTTGAGGTAAAGCCCGTTTCGAGGCTTATCGAGAGGATTTCCTTCATAATCAATAAGCTCATAGGCTCCTTTCTGCAAAACACATTTTACGATATACGGCCCATGCCACATAGGTTAAAACTTGCCCGCCCCCAACTTATCATTAGCTTGGTCATATAATAGGACCAAATCACCCTCAGAGAATGCACAAGAGGAGACCAACTGATCAAAATGGGATTTGACCCGTTTCTTTTGTGCTTCAATGACCAAGGCAGCGAGATGATGAGTCTCATCTAGTTGTTCTAAATATAAGAGGCGTTCCTCTTAAGGTGATGTTTTGGGGAGGAGTTCAATAGCTAACTTGAGTGAAGGAATCTCGTATTCGATCAGAAATGTTGCTTCCAAACTATAGACCAGCTAGAATGGTGTGAAACCAGTTGCGTCTTTGGTTGAAGTTCAGTATGCCCACAGAGCTAAAAAGAGCATGGGATGCCAATTTCACTTGTGCATCCCAATAGTACGTTGAAGCATGGTGACAAAAATGTTGTTCACGACTTCAACTTGGCCGTTGGCCTGAGGGTAATATGGGGTTGAGCCATCATTGCAAAAGCCCAATGTATATGTCATCTCGCCATCATGTAATCTCTAAAATGGGAGCCATGGTCTGTGACAATGGCTTGGGGTATGTCGAACCTGGAAATAACATGGTTAAAAAGGAATTGAGTCGTCGTCTTACCATCTGCAGAATATGTAGGCATCACTTCGGCCCATTTGGTGAAATAATCCACAATGACAATAATATAGCCATGCCCTCGACCAAACGAGGGTTACATGTCATATAATTGATGCCCCATTTGGTAAATGGACCAACGGTAATGATGGGGTGTAGGTGAGCAGGTGGGGCACGCATCTTGCGTTGGTAAATTTGGCATTCTTGGCACTTATGGATAGCAAGAATGCAGTCCTTAAAGATAGATGGCCAGAAATAACCAGCGTGAAGTATTTTTTGAGTTGTAGCATAACCAGACATATGACCACCACATGCCCTGGAGTGGAAATCATTGAGAGCTCTTTCAGCTGCCTCGATCATAAGGCATCAGAGAAGAACTAAATTGACACTGACATAGTATAAATTATCGCCAATAATGCAGTAGGGTTGGGAATGATGCCAAATACTTCGGTGATCATCCTTGGTCAGCGCGGACTGAAACGTGGAGGATTGGAGATATACGATTATATCACAATACCATGGATCAAGGGTGCTAATCAAGAAAATGGTATCATTTGGAAGTTGTTCATATGCACCAGAAGGGAGAGCATTGGAGGGAAGGGAACAAATCAATTCAATGAAAACAAGTGACTTCTTATATTTGGCCGTAGCAAAGACCAAATCGAATTCTTGCAAGATAATGATCCATTTAGAATACTTACCCCCTAGAAACTAGCGAGTCAGGATATAGGTCATAAGGTTGCATTCAGAAATCACTGTAGTCATACGTAAAAGGATATAGTGCCAAAAGCATTGAACATCCTGAACAACAGCCAAAGCCAACTTCTCGACATGTGAATAATGTGTTTCAGTGTCGAGGAGATTCCGACTAAGGTAGTAGATTACATGTTCGCTACCTTCGTCGTCATCTTGGACCAAAACCATAGTAATGGTGCTAGGGGATGCGTCTAGGTAAAGGAAGTAATATCGATAATAGTCCGGTGGATGCAACAGAGGAGCATTTATGAGGACATCCTTGAGATCATCAAATATTTTTGGGTCACCTCGTCCTAGGCAAAGGGTGTTCCTTGTTTGAGAAATCGAGTAAATCTTGTGGCTAGCCTAGCATAGTTGGGTATAAAACGACAGAGAAATTTGGCCTTTCCTTACAGGATTTGGAGTTGGTTCAGTGAGGATGGAGGGGGTAAATTTATAATGGCCTCGCCTTTTAGCAGATCCAAGTGAATACCATCCTTGGAAACGATGAAGACGAGGAGTCATCCTGATTCCACACAGAAAACACATTTGTGTGGACTTAACTGAATGTTATAGTGCCTATAGCATAGAAAGATCTACCAAAGATGGTCTGGGTGGTCTTAGCGCTTAGGAGAATGGGCAGGAAGGTCATCCAAGTAAGGTTGTACCATGTTGCGAATATCACAAAATGTGTAGGACATTACCCGTTGAAACGTGGCTCCAGAATTATTAAGGCCGAAAGGGGGCTTCTTGTATGTGAACGTACCCCATGGACAGATAAAGGATGTATTTTCTTAGTTGGCCGGTGCGATATAATTTGTTTATGACCAGAAAAGTCGTCCATAAAGGAAAATATCTCGCTCCCAACACATTCATCAATGATTTTATTAATGAAGGGAGTAGGATAGTTGTCTTTAGGATAGGCAAAATTAAGATCCTAATAATCCATGCAAACGTGGATCATGCCTTGTTTTTAGTCACCAGGACAATATTGGACACCCAATCTATAAGGGGGATGGGATAGATGAACCAAGCCTTAAGAAGCTTTTCAACTTTTCCCTTAATGGAAACGACCTCTCTAGGGTGCACCAGGCGAAGTTGTTGGCGAATGGGCTTTGCGTGTGAATAAGTTGGTATCTCGTGCACCGCAATGCTAGGATCAATGCCAGGCATTTCTTCATAAGACCATGTAAACACATCACAAAATCCCTGAAAGAGACAAGTATATGTCTTGATCTCATCCAGAGAACAAGATACCCCAATATGAACATGTTCAATGACACTGGGTTTGATAGAAATGTCAATCTGCATCGTTTGGGTAATATTACCCAAATTTCCTTTCAACCATACTTCATGAGAAATAGTCAGTGACAGAAATGGAGAAGAGGACTCTTCGAAAGCGGTAGACATGACTGTCGGGCGAGGCAAGAATGAGGAGCGATGATGAGTATCAATCCATGGTGGTTCCTCGAGAGACATGATTTCCATGATACCTTCATCAACGAGGAAGGTCTCGGCTAAGGGAGCCGATGATTCATAAGTGCCAAGCCAGGGAGATTGAGAGTACATATCGAGAGAGGTCTTTGACATATGAGAATCAGAGGATGCAGAGTTTGAAGCCAAAACAATTTCCATTTAATTGACTTTGGCGGGACTATGTATCATAACCTCGCCTCAAGTATCAACAAGATCTGGTGTAGGTATGACCCAGGGATCAGATTTGACTGACATCATGTTGACAGAGGCAACATGAGGAGGTGGGAGTGGAAAAATTCCCATTAAGACATAATCTTTGAAGAGACTTGCCCCCACACTCTCATAGGGAGCACCAGAGTGCTTGATGTATGGAACATTTCCATTCAAGGAGGAAGAGGTAAAGAAAGATAGTTGATCGACAGTGACGATTTTCCCTTGATGGGGAAAATGAATCACACAGAACAAGGAAGCCATGAAATGCATGGCATGTCTCCAACTTCAGTCGAGTAGAAGATTATAATTGATATTGGTGTCAACAATTTCTACTTCGACCTACACTATCTTGCCTTCCAGGGTGATGGCAAGGTTAGGTAAGACACCGAAGGGTCACGAATCATGCCCATCGAAAGCTTCTAAAGTGTTTGGAGATTGGTTCAGTGCAGGGGAACCAATAGCCTTCCAACATGTCATTGACATGATGCAGGTCGAAGCACCTTCATCGATGACAGTTTGATGGATGGTCTTCTGATTGATGATTACCTGAATAAGAAAGGAAATCTGATGAGGGAGCCTTGGAACATGGTTCTCCAGATATATCAAATTAGAATCAGTGTCATTAGCTCAGTTGCCTTTTGATCTTCATGACTCGATGCTTGCAACTCCAAGCTAGTGTGATTTGATGGAGGAATATTTGAATGAGTGAGGATTAAATGAGGAGGATATATCTCCTACAATCTCTCCTCCTTGTCTCATTTGAGTTTCTACCCTTAATTAGCCAAAATTTTCATGATTTTTTCCCAAAATCCTACAATCAATGCACATTAGACCACTAGACATAACATCTTACTTTTACTCATCTCATTAAGCAAAATACGATTAAAATATGTAAGGAATTATGAGAAGAGTTGATTTTAATAAGCTTGGAGGTGTATTAAGGTCCATATAGTTACCCAATGATGAGGCTCATCATCTACAGCTTCCTACGAAGGTGTCGCTGGGTATCAAATCTGATGATGGTAATAAGACGAGCTTCAATCTTTTAATGCTTCTTCAAACCTGCGGTTGATGCATTCCCCATGGTCACCTCGATCGCCTATCATGGAGGGGCGAAAGAGGTGGAAAGGAAAAGGTAGGCGAAGGATTCTCAAGGAGGCTTATGTGAGATTTACCAAGGTAAATCAGGTTGGGGATGGGGATGGAAGAGATTTTGATATATTTATAACACATGTGAATGAGGCTAGGAAGAAAGGAAGGGGTCTAGAGCATTCCTTATCCCACTTAAGGTGCACCAAGTCGTTATCCACTGCAGATGAGGATTTTCTAATGGGATGAGGATCCCCAAAAATCGAATGTCGAGGAGTTTTTCTCATAGAAACTACAAAAGGGCCTACCTACTTGTCACAAGGAGGTTAATATTTTGGTTCGTTAAAAGCCCAGGGTGAGAAAATGGTGGAGTTTGAAGGACCTTTTATTTACGACCGCTAATGAGGGATAGGCCCAGGGAAATGATAGGCTCTGGGGTATGTCTATTGTCCCTCTGAAGCAATCTGAGAAGCGTGGGAGTGTTGAGAAATATAAGCATTTGAAACTCACTAAGAAAAGTTCAAATTCAGGGACAAAGCACTAGAAGGATTTAAACATTTTCAATGTGAAATCAATTTCACGTAAGAGGTAGGAGGATCGAAGATTTGTATTGTGAATCCTCAATCTGGAGGAAGTTTTACCAAGTCTGTTAGGAATATGCCAATTTCACTTCACGAGCTCCATTGTACTGCCAATAGGGTACAATATGAGGAGCTGAAGAAAAAGGCCTTTTTTCCTTATAGATAGTGTCTACTTGGGTGTTTGGGCTTCACTTATAAAGGTTATACTTCCATGAATGGATTGACTAGGATCTTGAACATTGTTTCTTGATGAGTTCTCCCCAAAACGTGGATATGGAGCATGGTACGATGTCCATTCTCAGTAATGAATGGTTTGCACCTATTTTTTTTGTAATTTCCATATTGAAAATTTGTTTCTAAGCCTGTTTATGTTTTCATATAAGTGCAATCCATTCAGGGAAAGTGGATTTTTATTTCTTTAAAATATGGAAATTAGGCCACAAAGAATAAGGTAACATTCGACCTGCAATAGTCATTTCAGATGCTTCTATTAGATATAGAATGTGTGGAGCTTGGTTAAAATGAGGAACACTAAAGATCCTGCTACTAGAGCAGTGGGGAAGTTGTCAAAATCTATCATTTTTAAGCAATTCAGAGGTAATGATGTGTAGTGTGTTGAAAGATAAAACTTTTGAAGGAAATATGGGAGAGAAATAAAAGCTACTAATTGGTAGTATGAGATTCCAATTCATTAGAGAAACTCTCGAAACTATGTCTCCATTCAAGACCTCTTATGGTGGTCACTTAAAAAAAGAAATCTATGGTATCAAATTTAGTTCTTCGTAGTTTTGCATTGTTGCACCCATATTAGTTTTTTTCTTCTTCAATTTATTTATTCATGCTACTATGCATTTGAGATATAATGAAAAGATTTCTTGGGTATTGAATTAATGAACATGTATGGAAACGTATTCAAAATCCACATATTTTGGAAACCTACCATCATAACGGCTAGTGTAGAAACAAACCAATTTGTTTTCCAAAATGAAGGTCCATTGTTCAAGAGTGCTTATTTGTATCTTCGTATTCTTGATGGGTTTACTTGTATCTTCATGGGTGGGAGCTTATTTCCTTTGGGTTGGAGAATGGTTCATAAAGAAAATTCCTCTTGTCAAACATATCTACTTAGTCTTGAAGCAAATAAGTGCTACCATTTCTCTAGATATTCCTGAGATTAGACATCATACATTGGGATTTTTAAAAACATGTTATTGGCATGTTAAATTGTATAAATCCCTTTTATTAGCTACATGTGCATGTCTTAGTTTGACTTTGAGAATCATAAGCATGTTTTGGTATTTTTCATTTATTTTAGGCTTTAGCACATCTACATTTTAGAAACATGTTTTATTGTATAATCAAATATCAGGTCTCGAAAATACCAGATCACTAACACTAAGGAAATAACTTTTTCCTCTAATTTATAGTCAAATTTCAAGAGAGTATGCATTCATGTTTTCAATATTGGTGATATTATTTTCTTATACCTATTTGATATTGTAGAAAATATCTCTAATGAAGCTTTTCCATATATTGAGATATAATGGATTCCTAGCTTTCCATTCAATGAGATATGAATTGGTCAAATATAATAAATTTGTGGGTACATGTATTATTAATTGAAGGGTTGAAGTTATAATTGTGGATAAGTTGGTGATTTTTTATTGTTTTGTTAGAAATTGTTTTTAAATCTTATACATGGCTTATTCTTTGCATACCAGAACACAAGGGCCTTTAAAGAGGTTGCAATTATTCCACATCCACATGTAGGGAAATATTCCTTTGGTTTTATTACATCATCACTTGTCCTTTAGGTTGTTTCTTATCTTTGGATATCCTTGAAGATGCTTTAGATATCCTTGAAGTTGAGCTAATACTGAAGCATTCCACATGAATGTTGAAATTGAGTGGGAGATGGAAATATTTCTTGCATATCTGCAAATTGATATCTATTTGGAGATTATCATTATTGTGATAAATAAAACTCCATGTTTATTGGTAAACATGCAATGTCTTTTGATATGCTATAGTTTAAATAAATATTATTTCAATTTGTATGGAAGATAGTTCTTACTTTTCTCCCATTTTCATATGCAGGTTGAGAGTGGAGATGAAGAACTCTGCAGTGTCTATGTTCCCATGAATCATATATATATATATATATTGGTGACATTTTCCTTATTAACTCTAAATATATTATTCGACCAAACTTATTTGTTTGTGAAAGCATAGGTTGGTAGTCATGCATTTTTATTTCATTGCTGTTATTATTTATGGTGTATATGTTTCCATGATATATTTCATTCTTTCTGCGATTTTGTTTCATAGATCTAGGGATGACACTTTACCCTCTTCTTTTCACTTTCCAAAACATGTTCTTTCCATTATATTTTATGTTATAGTTTGCAATAAAATTAGCTATCCATCCTTACTTCCTTAGAGGTGTGTGTTGTGACTTCATATCCCAACTTCATTGGAGACTGTGATATCCCCAACTTTGATTTTTTTTATTTAACATGATTAACTAAGTTTATTGGGGAAGTGCTAAGCATAGCAAAAATTTGTAATCTGAGCATTGAAGACATTTTTCATACATGGGACTTTGGAAAACTCGATTTTTTGGAAAGGAGGTTGAAATATTTAGATGAGGGAACCACAAGGAAAGGTGAGGCACCAATTATAAATAGAGGGTTGAAGGTAGCATTGGGCACCTTTTAATAATTTGACATTTACACATTGTTGCTCTAGTTGTCAGTTGAGTCACAAGTGTTGTTTAGCACCAGAGGTTTCCAAGGGGAAATATCACCCTCTTCTTCGGTGGACCACGAGTGCCACCCTAGGGAGGTATTGTCACAACTTTGTGGAGACTTGGGGGACCAGTCTCAGGTGGTACAACTTGCCTTAGCTTCAGTTTGGACACATAAGAAGAACCACACAGTTCTTAGGTGAAGTGGGGCACTGAAATTAGAGGCTATACCATTACTGGGCAATTCATTGTCCAAATTGCAGGTGAAGGAAGAGAATTTATGGGAGTTGAGAGTGCCCTTTTCATTAAGACAAATTTCTTTGGTTGGGCCTGTGTAGACTTGTTCCAAGACTGCGCAATCATTGGTGGATTTGATTGTGGGGAGGCTTGAGAGAAGGATTTAGGAGCTGAGCTTCTGGGATTTCATTTGGAGGGCCATTGGAGGAGGATTGTTGTAGTGTGGAGAGCAGAGATTGATAGGAGTAGCCACAGTAACAAAATTCAAATTTGGTGGAGGGCCACGTTGTGAAGGGTTAAATTTTGAAGTTCAGAACCAAGGGAAACCCTTTCAAGGTTATTATGGGTTTTTGACAAGGATCCCATATCTAAAATTGTAGAATTTTCTGGGAAGATTTGAGGGGTCAAACAGAGGTCCCAACTCAGCTAGAAGTAAGAGGAGCTAGGGGAAATTTGGGCCAATATTCCGAGGCAACAATTTGGCCAATTCCTTCGTGGTTTTTGTGGGTTTTTGGTGGATAGCTTGGGGTTAATTTCTCGAAATTTTCCAAGCACCGAAGGAGGCCATAGCATCAGTTCTTCACATCCAACAGCATATTTCTTGACAGTTTTAGTGCTGAGCCAGGAGAGAGTCACATCATATTTGGGAGGGACTTCTTGTTATTCATTTGGGCTTAGCTAGCTTGCCTTGAGCAAGCCTAGGTGCACTCTTTCTAGCACCTCATTGTACCATCTTTGTATTATAATAAAATGGCTCAACAAAGCAGTTTTTGGTGCAATTTCATGGACTAATTCATGAGTTTGATTTTCACGGTTTTTATGTCTATGTTTGCTTTGTTATTTACTGTAAAGATTCCCTAGGAATATTACATACCTACATTGTGACTTCATATATTGTACATTTATTGTAGTGGAAAGTAATCAGAGGAGGAAGGAGAAAGTTATTAATGTGGGATGGACTCCCAACATACGGATACTGCATTGTAGTAGTAAGCCCTGCAATTCTTATGAGCATCACATAGATAACAAACATAAGTCAAAGAGGGCCCACAAGGCATGACACCAAAACCACTTAGTGATGTTAATGGCAAAGTGAAGGAGGATGCTATAACATTGGGGACCTACACTCCAAAGGAATGGAATCCAAGCATGGGAATGTGCCACTTTGATAATGAGACTTGAAAATATTACAAACCCCATATATATAGTCATTTTTTCGAATTAAAATCTCATGGTAAATCCAAGGGATGCTTCCCCACATTTGTGGATGTCTTGTAAACCTATTAACATAGACTTGTTTATTTAACCTAGGGGGATTTGGTTTGGAGCTTTAGAAACAGATGAGAAACTGTTGGAATGGCCCATTTTAGGAATTTTGAGCATTTTCAAGGGAGTAGAGGCATAGAGCTTTCTCTTTCTTTGTCTTTTCAGAATCATGTGATTGCTTGTGGTTTGGATTCAGTAGGCATGTGTGTTTGGTTCATTTTCTTGATTTAGGACCGCAAGATACACTTTTTTGTTTTGCATGCCCCTATCCTTAGCTTTGAGCAAGAATAGTTGTGGAATTGGATGGCCTCTTCTTTGTTGAGAACTTAATTCATCTTTAGGGGGGACCTAACCATGTTTGAGTGAGAAGGAGACAAGAGTGGAGGTGGGGTTTGGTTTTATATATGGACTTTATATATTGTACATATGTTGCAGTGGTATCCCTTTGTCTATATTTTCTCTTTTTTCTTTGACAAATAGTGTGGGTGTTGCCCAAGATGCTTATTGCATGATAATCCTTTGCAAGGTAACTATTGGGGACAATGATATGTTGGTTCATTTTATTATGAGATATGATTTATGTGCTTCCTTTAATTCTATACAAAATGGAAAGCCCTCAAGATTGGATGGCTTTCCTTATGAAGTCTCTAAGTTCACGTGGGACTTTATTGGGGATCATATTCGTCGTTTAGATGTAGATTGTTTTTTTCTAGGTTCCTCTTTAAGTCCCTAAAGTGTCAATTATGGCTTGATGAAGCCTATTCCTAAGAATGCAATGAGAGACTCTATAGGTGGTTGGTAGCTTATTACTTTTCTTACAATTGCTTACAAATGTGTGGCAAAGGATTTTTCTTTGAGGATCTGGTGAGTTTCCAAGTATGTAGTGCGACCGAAGTGGACTAGGTTTGTCTAGGAGTCTAGTCAGCCTGAGAGGCAATGGAGTGGGCTAGAGAGATAGGGAAACAATGCCTTAATTTGATAATTGACTTTGAAAATCCTATGATCAAGTTAGCTGTTCTTTCATATTTAAAATACATTGATGTGCTTAGGTTATGATTCACAGTGTGTGGGTATAATAAGTGATATTTTCACCAATTCCTTGGCCTTCGTTTTGTCATAAAGCCTTATCCCTATGGATAGTGTTACATTAGCTGATTCAGTAGGGACATCCTTTGGTGCCTTATGAATGAGGTAAAATTCTTCCCCACATGAAACTTCAATTTGTTAACAAGAAAAAATAGGGAAGTATATATATACCAACATAGGAGCCCAAATGACACATATTAGAACTAGGAACATACATATGCCACTGCAGAATTTCCTAGCCTTGCTTTTCTTTTCACCTAATTGATGCTCTGCTCTAGAAAGAGTTATATCACAATTGACCAGATATAGACTTGCATAAATATCTTCCAACTGAATATCACACACAAATTGATTGTGTCATGTTTACAAACTAATACATCAAACTTTTGCATGATCTGTCATGAATCAATGAGATGACAAATGTATAACATATAGACATTTTCATGACTAATATCAAAGTATTTAAGGAAAATATTTGCATATTTTAGAAATAGGAAAAGGTTGTCTTTGCAGTGAAGATGACCAATGCATAGGATAAAAACACTCCAAAGTCTTCTATGGGGATTACTTTTGAGAATATTTTACAAATTTGTGTAACTATTTATATAGAAAACCAAATATGATGAGTAGCATCAATGTTATGGAATATGAAATCTAATTTATCTTTCGCAGTTAATTATATCCATTTTTTCCAAATATAATATTTTACAAGAAACACAAAATTGAGGAAAGAATAGCTAGCGATAAAATTAAAAACAGATGTTTTTAAGTCATGAAAAAATTATTATATGGAAAATAAGAATGAATCTCCACAATTAAAAGGCAGCATAGTTTTCCTTGAGGCTAACAAGCATGTTTCCACGTGATCTACACTAGCTATAAAAATAAACACTTGACAATATATGAATGTTTATAGCATCAATCAATGTGCTTTTTGAGGTACGCAATGTGTACATGTACTTCATCAAAGAACACAAAAATTGGGTGTGAGCCTTTGAAGTCATGTAGGCTCGAGAATCATTCTAAGCACAAGATTGTATTTAGCAGGGACGTTCTATTTGACAAATCTTGAAAAGGTGATTCATATTAATATATTTTGATATGAAATAGTTTACAATGATCAAAGTTTCAGTAGTTGAGATAGCATAATGCTTCAGATTACAATGCATTATATATTCCAATAAATTAAGGAATGAAGAGGACTCACTTTTCTATTTCGCCAAATAGAAAAGTCAGAAGGCATAACATCTCTAGCCTTTATTGCAGGAAGACCTCACATTTCATATAATGATATTGTTCTGAGTGATGCCCCAATACATTTCATTAGTATATCACTACTAATTACAACTACCTGAGTATATAATTATCACATACATTTCCATTACCAATCTTTAAATATAAAATTAAATTAAATGCATGGTTTAAAATTAGCTTCGTCATGTAGAAAAAATAAAATGTGTGAATAGGCATCCTACCAAGGCATTTGATATCGCTCTTGTTGTGCAACATTTTTTGTGAAAATCATATTTCACCTTTAAAGAAAAATGTAGAATCTAGATCCTTGTGGTATTTGATAATTTGATTCAATATTATCAAGTAGAAAGCTTTTGTCATTTATTCACATGGTGACAAACATTTTTAGTAGTATGGTATACAATTGACATTTTTAGGTTGTGATTCCTAGATATTTCTCTCCTCACCATATTTTAAGGTGATATCTGGGGGTATTTACTACAAATTGGTAGTAATACCAACGATTTTAAAGAAATGGAGAATGTAATCAACTTTCATGACATTCTAGGTGGCCAAAATTCAACTATATATGGACCCTTTTCCATTAAATTGGCAACGAAATTAGCACAGTTCTCTTATCTGAAAATCTCAGAAAGCCTAAAGACCATAAAACAAATATGGAAGTTAATATGAGGACTAAAGGGTGATACTGGCTAAATTGAATGGCGGAAAGATACTATTAACAGAATTTCCTCCTTTGTTTATGGATATGCAGAAAAAAATACAAATGATGGGAACCACTCCCTGCAGCTGGGAAACCCATTCCCCCAGTTCTCTCATTACTGATTGTGATAAAAGAGAAGAGAAACATTCTAGATAGTCCACGAACACTATCAGGAATGTCCAGAATGTTCTTGATGTTGCTGCCCTAACCCCATGACATTCTAGGAGTTGATCCTGGAGATTTATTAGTTGTTGAGGGTTTAGAATGTTCTCAACCTATGAAGGAGCACCCAAACTCTCCTTGATGATAAAATAGTGCCCAGAAGCTCCCCACATGCATGGGCTTTGGAATCACCTATACTTTCTTTTCGTACTACCTCAGTATTGGATGTTTAGCTTGACATTGTTTTTTCACCTAATTGATTACTAGCTCGGAATCACCCACAATCTTCAACATTTTCATTCCTATCTTCCTAACAGTCTTAAGACCCAACACCATGGCTTCATACTTAGCCACATTGTTGGTACATTAAAACTCCAATCTGAAGGAAAAGGGATGATGAGTACCCATAGGAGAAAGCAGAAAAATGCCTACCCCAAATACATTTTTAGAAGAAGCTAGATCAAAACTAATATTCCATAGACTAGCAAGCTTAGACCTCTCATCCTCATTCATCAAACCCTTAGAAATTTCCACAGGCTCAACATTAAGACTCATTACATATTCACCCATCTCATTAGTTGTATACATGAGAGAATTTGTGTAATTGGTATGGTTCCCTCTATACTCTACAGGTTCCCCCTCTGAACACATGGACCGTGGCATATTACAAGTCAAACTCAATATTTTCCCCCAAAGGAGTACCCTAGCTACGTGACATCAATAAACCATAAGTAGGATCGACATTTACGATCACTGATTCACTACATCCATCATCACATGCTTTCATGGCATATGTACCAGCTTAACCCCTAGATATTTAATCATTCCAATGTAGGGAACCTTTCTAGAAATAAGGAAATCCTTCTTAAGTAGTCCCCCTAGTATAGTTACTCGCTTAATATTTCAGTAGATTATTTGTGAGTTCAACATGCTAGATTAGTTGATCCAAAATTGTCATCTAGAGTTTCTTGGAGACCCTAGGTAGAATGTTGAAGAGTTACTTGTGAAACATCTAGGATAGATGTTATCTATAAGGGAGTGTACATGCTAAACTTAAGACCCTGTAATCGACATTATTCTACAGGTTGAAGATAGTGAATTAGTAGATGTTGCTACAGTAAGTGCTGGTAATAGGAAACATGATAGCAAAGGCTATGAGTAAAGTTGGAAGGAAAGGTGTTGTGACACTTGAAGCGGGGAAAAGTGCAGAAAAAATATGTATGTCATTGAGGGAATGAAATTTGATCGTGGATATATTTCTCTATACTTTGTGACAGACAGAGAGAAAATGTCTGGGGAGTATGAAAATTGGAAGGTAATGGATGTGAATTGAAAGCTTCTTGCCTTTTTTTGTTGTGCTGCTATTTGTTAGTGCTCCTTGTAATGAAACGAGAATGGATAGAAATCATGTGTAACATTTTTATAATAAACTCTCATCTAAGTTGTGGAATTGTTTCCCAATTACCTTCATCTGTCATATATCATGGCACATCCTCCTGGTTCAACTTGGGTTGGTGTTGGTTTTGTACGGAATTTTAAAATTTGTGCCTTATGAACCTTCTGTTATTTCTCGAATCTATACAATATTGGATTTAGAATACTGATCAGAAATAAATAAGACCACTACTAAGCATGGGAAGAGTGTTTATAAATTCTATTTATTTGCGCTTGATTTTTAAAATTCATTGATTCGGAATTTGGAGATGAACTTGCATATTTATATTTTCTTATAACTTGAAGCTATTATTAGTTGAAAAAAATATCACAAATGCAAGAGACTTGATCACAATATTGGAAGAGGCCATCCGTGGGGGTTATCCTATCTCGATCATTGCTGATGACATTGAACAAGAAGCCTTGGCTACTCTTGTTGTGAACAAGCTTTATGGTGCATTGAAGGTTGGTACTTTGAAAGGTCCTAGATTTGAAGAGCAGAAAAGCCAGTATTTAGATGCCATTACTATATTGATTGGAGGTATTTTTCAAGTTTAGCTACATTAATGACTTGCATGCACTAAGAGATTAAGTACAAAGATCGGTGTGTATATAAGCAGTCTTTTATCATTTGTCGTGGAAACAATCTTTATTTGGTAATGGGTTTTCTCTACAAGTTCAAATTTTCATGTTAATAGGATAAATTCTCACTAAGTGAGAGGTATTGAGAATAAAATCTCTCCATTGTGTTTATATTCATGGGTTTCTAATGTGTTATGTAGATATTGTTTTGTTTATTCTTTCTCCTTGCGGGCACTGTTATCAGGGATGAAGTTGGATTTTCCTTGGATAAAGTTGGAAGTAAGGTTCTGGGTACTGCTGCCAAGGTGGTACTTACCAAGGATTCAACACGATAGTTGGTGATGGGAGAACTCAGGAAGCTGTTAATAAAAGAGTATCTCAAATTAGAAGCTTAATTGAGGTGTAATATTTCTCTATAACTTAAAAATAGGTTGCTTTATCCAAATGGAGGCTTGAAGTTATTGTCTTGTTTTCTCTGTATAGCCACCATATATTGTAAAGTGGGCATCGCCTTATGGGGAGGGATCTCCTCATTAATATCATTCATGATGATGGTATTAATCTTAAATTTGACTTGTGTTTGTCAAGGCAGGACTGTAGAAAGCAACAATTTTGATACATGTTTATACTTTGAATATATGTGTCTCTGAAGGAACATGCAACAATTATCACAAAAATTAAATTTAAATAACTTAAGGTTGCTTTAATATCAGAATATGTTCGAATTGATAGTTAATTTCCGTATCAACCTATTTTATCAAAGGTTTTCACCAATGATATCATTCTCACTTTCTTTGCAGGTTGCAGAACAAGACTACAAAAAAAAAAAAAAAAATCAAATGAAAGAATTACAAAGATTTCTGGTGGAGTTGTTGTTATCCAGGTAAAGTTTGGCATGGTTGAATTAATGGTAGCTATTTGTAACAATTCCCTATTATTAGCATTGCACCAATCTGAATCTAGTTAATGTATTTTGGTGACTGCATTTCAACGTATATTTGTTTAAAGTAAGAATTGAGGGTATATGATAGTGTTCATAATTGTTGATAGGTAGGAGCACAAACAGAGACATAGTTTAAGAAAAAGAATTTAAGAGTGGAAGATACCTTCAATGCAAAAAAGGTATGCATGCAGAACATTATGCATAGTCAATTACGGAAACTAATTCATATTTGTAAAAACATGTTGTGATCTAAAATAAAGGTGAATAATCAATGTTAATTCAATCATGTCATGCATGGAGTTGCTTACATCAGAAGGGTATAGGAAATAAGTGCTTGCAACTTGGACTTATTTGGAGTGAGGCTTTCAACTGTTGTTGTGTGGGATTGGTGTTTGCAACAGTTTCAAGCTAAGCATCATGTCCAACAAAATAAGGATCTAATTTTCTAGTAATTAACAGTGGTTGGGAGGATGTATTATGTTTCACGTTAGTTTTCCTGGTTAAGCACAATGCTTGTCTTTGGAATATATCTTACATTCCTATTTATGGTCAAAGTATGGTGGAGAGATGGTTGATTGCCCAAGAATGAGAGAGCGCTTGGTTTGATTGATTTGGCTACTTGGAGCTTGGAAGCATATCCTTGCTATGAAATCGTTTGGAGGGGAATTCCATTACAACATCGATTTTCTCTAGTGTAGCATGTTGGCAACGTGTTGCTAGTCTTTTTTCTTCCCACCTGTTCCATGTCTCTTGTTGTTTATCTTCAAAAGTGTTTGGACGATAGTCAACTTGTTTAGATGGAACATGGATGTGAGTAGAGAAGGTTGTGATTTGGTGATATGCCTTATTTCAAGTTCTAGGATAGGGTAGTTGTATCTCTTTTGCAATCATCATAGAAGTAGACAGGGCATTTAGTGGTTTGATTGTCTCTCGAGTATAAATTGAGAGAAGGATAATAAAAAAAGCTTAAAGACGTTAAGTATAGATGAAACATTATGTAATGTACCCTAGTTTTGGTAGAAAGATCATTATTTTGGTTTTCATCCTCATGTGATAGAAAAATTCATTCTCTACCCATTCTCTATATTTGACTCCCTATTATCTTTTCTCTATGCTCCTCCTTTATCTAATCTCTATATATTTCTACAAATTGGAGGCCATTTTCTAACTATTGTTGGGTGGTTTGTTGGGAAGTTAGGGCTAATGCAATATTTCATTTTCTTTTTCTTAATTTTATTATCAAATCCAATTACAGTTCAATTAATGGGTGGCTTGAATTTCTTGATTGGCCATTTGAGTCTATGTATCGTTCGTTTTGAGGATGTGAAAAGGCCTCCCAAATGTCAAATGACTTGAACAATATCTTTCTCTCTAATCACATTTATTTCAATTTGGATACTAGAAGCTTAAGAGAAACTAGTGAGATGGGAGATTATAATTTGAGGAGTCCCCAACATTGCAATGTTTTTTGAAGTAATATTTCTTAATAATGGTACTCATTTTAGAAGAGATGATGATTTTGTCATATTATTGTTTGTTTCACTAATATTCCATGAATATTTCAACAATGTTTGTTCCTTTGCAATATATATGACTCTTTGTAAGCTTGAGAGGCCCTAGTTACCTTTCGAGGCCAATGAATGATAATGCATACATCCTTTGACTATATATCCACTTGTTAATATCACTACTTTACATGTTATTTTGGGAGTATTGGTCCTCTTGAGTTGTTCTTGATTTATGATGCTTTGATTTTGGGATAATGGTTTAACATTCCAAGCCTAATATCCACTTTTTATCGCTTTCAGTTCGATCTTTGTTACAAATTTTATCATGCAATTTGTACTGATAGCTTATGTTGTAAAATTAATAGTATATTTTATATGCTTTTCAATGAGACTTCAAATGTTATAGATACTTTTAGAAAAGTTGAACCCTAGGGGTACTTAGGAATGTTTTCCATTCTCTCCTTGGAAACTCTTCCACTTTAGGCCAATGCTTTTCTTACTTCGAATTATTATGTGAGGTGAGAATTTTATATCAATGTCCAGATGGAATATGTTTGATCTATTTTTGTACAGACACTTCATTGTAAATGGGTTGAAATTCAGGTTGCAATTATTATGTAAAATGGACAATTTAAATCAATATCTTGGGTGATTAGGAAAATTTCATTCACCTGCAACATATAGTATGTTAACAATATGGAAACAAGGTTGTTAGAGGGTTTTGTGGATGATTAATATTATTGGTTCTTTCATGCTCATATTCATTCTTTCATTGTTTTGTGGCCACAACCACCACGCTATTAAAACATACTCTGGTAGCAAATTTGAATGGGTCCTCTAGAAGTTTGATCTTTCACTTCTCCGAATGATCTGTTTTTATCTCAAGGGTTTTAACTTTGTGCCGAGTCAAATCTTCAACTCTTAATGGTCAAGACCCCCCTTGAATAAATCGTTGCAACATGATTCATTTATAACCTAGTCTAGCCCTTCATTCATATCCTTCACCTGGACTCTTTCAATCCTCACAAACCTTCATGGTGCCCTATGCACACACATATAACCACCCTCATTCTTTACCCCTCAAAACCTTCGATCGCATATTTATTCCTATTATAACTCTTTTATAATAGAAATTATTTGCAAAGCACGCATGACTTAACATCTCCACACATCCTCGTTGCATTCCTTTATTGTATATCACAAATCGCAATTTCACTTTGTTAAGACCCAAAGCCCAAGCTTCAATGTTCTGCAATTGGCGGACCCGACAGGATTATCAAGCATAATACATACATTTTGGGTTTGCTTCCCCTATCGCATATTACAATTGGCGGGATTCAAAGCCTATACATAAGGCCAATGCAATACAGTGGACCCAAAGGGACTATCAAGTATAACACATACGATTTTGGGTCCACTTCCCCAATCACATATCACAATCGACAGAGCCCAAGGCCTATACATAAGGTGCGATGCAATATGGCGGACCCGCTGATAATTATGAACCTGGGTGCATAATATTTGAAGTTCGGCTACGGGTTTTCCCGTGTTTTCCCATGTATTCTGATAAATGTTATCATCCAGGATTTTAAAGGGAAATCCCATATACCGTACCCGTCGGGACTAGTAAACGCGACATATATATTTTTTGGGTCCGGCCTATCACTAAACGCAATCGAAAATCGGTGAAAGTGAAGCCTATGCAATATGCGAAGGGGTGATGAGCGGACCCAACGATAATTATACACCCGAGTGCATAATATTTGAAGTTTGTCCTTATGGTCCAGCTGCGGGTTTTCCCATGATTTCCCGTGTATTTCGATAAAGCATTGGAGTCCGTGTTTTCAAAGGAAATCCCATATGGCGTACCCGCTGACATTATTAACTGTGGCACATATATATTTTGGGTCCAGCCTATTGCAAATCACAATCGACGGTGCCCAAGGCTTATACGTAAAGCATTATGTGATGGCGGACACAACAATGATTATACATTCGAGGATATAGCATTTGAAGTCTGGACTTATGGTTTGCTACGGGTTTTCCCGTGTTTTCTTGTGTATTTGATAAAATGTTATGGTCCAGGTTTTCAAAGGAAAATCCAATAGGGGTGATGTTGCATGTGATTGCCCGTTGCGATGTGTGATTGCGATTCGATCGCAACACAACCTTGGCTAAACCAGGGGCCGATTCTTTCCCACTCACTCCTTTTGATTTTATTATGCCTTATCATTTTATAAAGTTTTAATGATGGCAAGAGTTGTTCTTAGGCATTTCTACCATATGTTTAATAATCATAAAGCTAATGTTAACTATCTCTGCAGGCGAGGAGTAAAAGATGCAAGAGTCGATCCGAAGAATTCATATATGTGGGTATGCTCTGTTTAAAGATCTGACCTTAGGCATTACCAGTCAGGTTTCCACACATTGTCTGTGTATTCCAAAAATGAATATGTCCCAGGCTTCATCATGAAGAGATGAAACGCAGTCATTCTCCTTTTCATCGGAATCTATTCATCTCCCTAGGAAATGAAGTGCTCCAGGAGTTATGCCCTTTACGTGTCAGCGGTTACACTGACTGTTCTACATATGTATATTCTGATTTGTATATTGAAAAGAAAGGGGAGGTGAAAAGTGAAGGGAAGATGGAGGGTCATTTCCTTCTGCATAAGTATTACCTCCGGAGATGAGAGGAGGACTATTTTTGGGCATAACAACTTTTGATTTATTGTGCTAATAAAGAAGACTATTTGGGTCAAAAGGAGCCTTTTTTCAGATTCATTTTCTCTTTTTTTCATGTGTTTGGAATCAGGGTGTTGTTGTTGGCATAAATATAAATGTGTTTTGTTTTCTGCATATTGATAATGATACAGCTTATGACTAGCCTTGGTTATTTGAATGTAATTCTTTATCATAGTTAACTCATGAGCAGTCCCTGATTTGGAACTATATTAGACATCAGTTGCAAGTTTTATTTGTATGGAAAGGAATGTGTATTCCTGTATGAGTAATCGGATTGCAATTAAGGTTTAATACAACCTTGTTCAACTGTGAACCAGTAATTGATTCATTTGGACTTGGAATCTGCATATGATGTTTAATCTCTTTTCTTATGCTCCTGCAGGATAGATTAGAATAGTTAAGATTAGCATAAGTAGTCAAAATTGGTATAGATAGGATTTGATACATATAGGTTAGATGTTTCTTTTGTTGATTTAATTGAAGTCTTCCTCCAAGAAGCAATCTTTCAACACCTTTAACAGTTTACGGAACCCTTTAAACCTATTGGAACTAGCCATTCCAAATGAAAGTAGATCTAATTGGGGACTGTCATCGGGTTAGTTCCCCTTGTTGGCACAGCGGATATTAGCAATGTCAACAAATTGACCCTAGAAGGGGGGCCTGAACCGCCATCCACAACTTTTCAAGATTTCATCTATAAATTCCATGCATGGATTCAAAAATATTAATTTATGGATCGTAAAGGTCAAAAAGATCATTTCGCCCATTTGGAAGAGCCTCATTTTGAAGAAACAGAGATCCCTCTCAGTCCCATGTCTGGGTCACCCAAAGAAGAAAGACTGTGGGAGTATCCTGTCATTCAGGAACAACCCATCATAGTGCTTACTCGTGCATATGCTTGCTCCCTATCTCATCTTCCCATATTTCATTCTTTACCTCTGACAGCTAAAAGAAATCCAAGGATCCTTCCCATAAGCGAAGAGACATATGCAACCCCTTCTCTTGAAGATATTGTGCTAGACTCTTTGCAAAGTATCGACACTCCTTTGGAGGAAATTCTTGAGGATTTCCACTTTGAAGGTAATCCCTGGTTCCATTTTGGAAATCCCAACAAAGAACGCCTCAACAAAGCCTTCAACCAAAACCTTCATATCCATAATATGGCTAACGTTCCCCCTCCAGGTGGGAATCTCTCTCTACCGCCCCCTCCAAGTGGAAATCAACCTCCACCGCCTCCTCCAGGTAGGAATCTACCTCCCTCCTCCAGCAGCACTCCCTCCCTGGCTTGCATAGGATGTTGTAGTAGTACCTAGACAACAGAATGCCTTACCCAAGAATGTAGAAAGTGTATTGCCTAATTTCAACCCTGAGCGGGGAGACACTGCTAATAACCATATTCACTCTTTCTTCTTAGTTGTGTGCAAGTTGGGGGTAGCCGATGAGGATGTAGTATGTCGCTTGTTCCCTTTTACTCTGATTGGTATGAATTCCACATGGTACTTTAGCTTGAGAATAGGATCGATCACCTCATGAGGTGCCTTTCAGTAGGCCTTCTTATACAAGTTTGGCGATGACAAAACACCTGCGGCCTTAGTTTTAGAACTATCCCGTTTAAAAATGGAAGCCAAAGAAAAGGTCAAGGATTTTAACATTTGGTTCAAGACTTTGTTCAAAAAAATCCCAGCTAACGCTAGACCTACTGATGAGGTGCTCATGGAATTCTACATCACTACTCTCCATGTCCCTACTACGATGTGGGTCAAGAGAAGTAACGCACAAACCTTACAAGGTGCTATCGATGAAGCAATAAAATTCGAGAATGAAATGATCAGTCTCACAACATGTCATCATACGACCGAAGGAAATAAATCCTTTTAGTCATCCAAGAAGAATAATGGGAGTGATAACAAAGTGGCTGAGGGAAAAGAAAGGGACACCACAGATGTGGAAGGTTTGCATCAGATCATTAAGAAATTGACAAACACAATCATCGATATGAAAAGGAATTTTGGAGAGAGTACTAGTGGGAATGGAGGAGATTATAAAAACAGAAAATCTTTCAAACCTTTCTATCGTAAGAAGAAAAAAGTTGGTCATGGTCAACTTGCGCTGCCTGCTCCACCCAATGAAGGGAATTTAAATATGGAAGAGCTGGCTCTTATCATATCGCTCCTTAACAAAGAAGAACCTATAATGGACTTGGAGCCAGAACAAGAAAATGAGGAAGAATACCAAGTAGAAGAGCCCTTGGACGAAGAATCCCAAATCAATGTACTGTGGGATTTCTATACAAATGAGAATGATGACGATGAAGAAGATAGTACGACATAAATCCACACTAATGAAATCCACACACGAAGTAAAGGGCCACTTGCAGGCGTAACGAAGCTGTAGACCAGACAAAGAAATATGTTTGCCCTTTGAAGGCATCTGCTCCCAAAGTTCCTGTTGAAAAGGGTAGACCTAGTGGTGAGTCCAAGAATACTCTAGTTGCAAACTATCCAAAGAAAGAGAATACATCTCCGACTGCTACGAAGGCGACTCAAAATGGTAAACTCCCACCTAAGAATGGAAAAACTGGTATGTTTTCTCTGCCCTACCTTATTTATAACGTTGATTACAATATTGTGGATGATCTTAAGAAATCTCGAGCTAATATCACATACTTCGATTTGTTAAAACTAATGCAACAAAGAGATCTTCTCTTGAAAGCTATGAATGAGTGGAATTGCAAATATCCCACAATTCCTAGTAGCCAACCCAAGAAGTCGGCCTCCAGACCTATTAGTACCCCCAGTACAACCCAAAAGCCATCAGCCATGGAAGCCACTCTGTCAAAAATAAATCAAACACCCCAAGATGTCAGTGCAGCCATGATAGGAAGGAAATCAAAATCAATGACCCCACCTTTCCTTATCACATTTGAAATCTTCAACATGAACGTATACAATTGCCTGGTAGATTCTAGTGCCTCATCCACTGTTATGCCTTACGTTGTTGCTAAAATACTTCATGTAATAACAGAGAAAACTGGAACTTGAATTATGCAACTGGACAGAACGAATGTAAAAGTAATTATAGAATTGAAAGATGTGTTGATTTGGATGGCTATTAAACCACAATACACACAAGTCATTGACATAGTGGTAATAGACATACCCAAGGCTTATGCAATGTTGCTTAGTAGGGACTGGTCAGCAAAACTGAATGGATATTTCTCAACTGATTGGTCCCATCTCTTGCTGCCTCAAAAGGGAAAAGGTGATATGCTTAGAGTTGATCGAGAAAGATACATGAATTATGTGGTGACAGAACTAAATGGCCCCAATGAACCTGTAATTTTTACCAACTCTATCCTTGGGAATTATATTTTCGACGTTTGTGCCATCAAAACCTATTTTGGAGGATTCCATGCAGAAACAACTGAAGAAACTATGACAAACACACAGTTGGAAGCTATCCCCCATAATCCAACTAATGAATTATCCTGTATTATAGTAGATTATAGGAATAATTTCATAGAAAGAAGTTCAATTGATGTAACATTAGATTCTATATTTTGGACACTCTACTTTGATGGCTCTAACTACTTTGAAGGTGCAGGTGATGGTAGCATTATTGACCCGCAAGGGAACCAACATCTGATGGCCAGCCGGTTGGAGTTTGCATGCACCAACAACACGGAAGAATATGAAGGCTTGTTGTGGGGCCTAAAGAAAGCCATTGATATGAAGGCAAAAAATCTTAAAGTTTTTGGTGACCCACAAATAAATGTGGACCAGGTAAGGAAAATGATACATTATAATTTGCCACACCTGGTAAGGTACCAACATGAGGTATGGAGCTTAATTGACAATTTTGATTCTTTCAATATCACATACATACGTTGAGGGCAAAACCGAGATGTCGATCTGATGGCTGGTATGGCTACAAAACTTTTGCTTGATCTTAGACTAAACAAGAATAAATATTATGTTGAATTAATTTTTAGACCATTCGTGCCTGATAACATCTCAAATTGGCAAGTGTTCGCAGATGACGAGCAAATCCTTGAGTTCTTGCACTGCAAAGGCATTCAAGAATGCGGCCATTGATGAAAAAGAGCATGACATGCTTATGAATGAGAGGGAAGATGAGGAAAAAGATCAGTCCAATATAATTCCCAAGTCAGTTGTCAAGATGGAGCACTTGTATGACCTGCATGATAAATTCAAGAAGCTGACTAACTATAAAACGTATAGCTCATCCATGAAGTATGAGTCAGTCAACCTTGGAACCAAAGAAGACCCAAAAACTGTTAACTTGGGCTTGGGGTGCTCTCCACAAGAAAAGGCTGCATTTGTTAAGTTGTTTAAAGAGTACAAGGACGTCTTTGCATGGACATATGGCGACTTAAAAAACTTTGATACTAGCATTATGCAACATGTAAAAGGATGCCAAGACCTACCAACAAAAGCTTCGTAAGATGCATCCAAGCCTAGAACCATTGGTGAAGAAAGAATTAAACAAAATGTTGGATGCTAAAATCATTTTTCCGGTCAGACCGACCCACTGGGTAGCCAACCTCCTGCCAGTAAGAAAGAAAAATGGAGACCTCAGGCTATGTATTGATTTCAGAAACCTAAAGAAAGCATCGTAGAAAGATAACTATCCTATCCCTTCTATGGAACACATTATTCAATGCATTTCTGGGTCTGAAATGTTGTCCCTATTAGATGGGTTTTCAGGATATAATCAAGTGTTGGTATCTAATGTGGATTAGCTTAAGATAACCTTCAACACTAAATGGGACAATTTTAATGAGAAAAAAGGTAAACACACGAAATTCCAACACTTATGGTTGGGCCCGTTCCAAGTTGAAGAAAAAATTGGGCAGGGAACTTACAGATTGAAAACTTTACAGGGAGAAACTGAAAAACTCCCTGTTAATGGCCAACATCTTAAGAGATACTTCCAGTAGCCACCACATGGTGGTTACCTCTTGAGTAGGTTAGAATTGATTTTGTTGTTAGCTTAGTTATATTTAGTCCCTTTCGTTCTTGATTATTTCCGCAAAGTTTATTTTCCTTCTATTTTGAATTTCAGTCCTTTTCAGCCAACTAATTTTGATCCTCCAGTCTCATTTTCACATTTTATAACTCTCTTCAGATTGCCCTCATTACTCACCTTCAGCTTTTTCCTCCCTCATTAACCTGCTGATGATTCCATTGATCCTAAATCCATCGTTACCTTGCAAATCAAACAAACTTTCAATGAGCCCACGAGAACTCAGAAATCAACGGTGGAATTCAAATCGAAGCCACTCATTGGCATCTGTTGGGAACTAGGTAGGATCTATTGATGACCTGGATACCTAGAGCATGTAGGGGCATCATTATAAAATGAAAAATGTGTAACCACAACTGAACTGACATGGAAAAATGCTGCATTTTAAAATCCCACCTAGACCTAGTCTATATTTGCCTATGAGGTTTGCAGTTATTCTCCATTGGTTCCTTCCATCACACTAAAATTTCCAATACCTGTCATCTACAAGTAAACTTCCCTTCATGGGCTAAGCTCATTGTCATATACCCTGTGGAGAATTCAACTGTGCTCTAGTCCTTGTGCCTGAAACTAGAAGGACTTAAAAAAAATTGAAATGTCGAGTCCTTGTGCCAATCTGGAAGTACAAGTTGTTTGGGAAGCCGATTGGAGTAGGGAATGTTGCTAGAATCGGAGTACCGGTTGACACAACAAGCCCAACCTTACTTAAGCCGTTTAAAAATATGGCATGATCCATGACTGCACCCCATTCAATCATACAAAAATATAGCAGTGCAATTTTTACATAAAGTGTAGATAAACATATATACATCAAGTTTGATGAGCGATAAAGAGCTGAGGTACACAGATAAACAGGTATTGACAGACCAGTGATGGCCTCGAAAGGATTTTTTAAAGTAGAAAACAGGTGAAGGAGAGTCAATAAATCCCATAATACTACCATTGGAGAATGCCTTTCAAAACCCTATCAGTAAGTAGAAGCTATTCATCTTTATCCTGCCTGAAGCAATTAATGTTGAAGTGGAACCCATGCCTATCCATCTATACAGTTTGCATTTCAAGTTCATCTTAACACCCTGATGTTCTATTGATCCAAGGTTTATTTGGGAACAGATATAACTGGTTCGCCTAGTAGTTTGCCATTTGTTGTGGCCACAACCACCACCCTATTAAAACATGCTCTATTAGCAAATTTGAATGGGTCCCCTAGAAGTTTGATCTTTCACTTCTCCAAATGATCCGTTTTCATCTCAAGGGTTTTAACTCTGTGCCGAGTCAAATCTTCAACTTTTAATGGTCAATACCCACCTTGAACAAATCATTACAACATGATTCATTTATAACCCAATCTAGCCCTTCATTCATATCCTTCACCGGGACTCTTTCAATCCTCACAAACCTTCATGCTTCCCTATGCCCACACATATAACCACCCTCATTCTTTACCCCTAAAAACCTTCCATTGCATCTTTATTCCTATTATAACTCTTTTATAATAGAAATGCTTTGCAAAGCAAGCATGACCTAACATCTCTGCACATCCTCGTTGCATTCCTTTATCGTATATCGCAAATCGCAATTGCACTTTGCTAAGACCCAAAGACTAAGCTTCAATGTTTTACAATTGGCGGACCTGATAGGATTATCAACCATAATACATATATTTCGGGTCTTCTTCCCCTATCACATATTGTAATCGGTGGGATTCAAAGCTTATGCATAAGGCTGATGCGATACAGTGGACCCGATGGGACGATCAAGTATAACACATACGATTTCGGGTCCGCTTCCCTAATTGCATCACAATCGGTGGAGCCCAAGGCTTATACATAAGGTGTGATACGATATGGCAGACCCGCCAATAATTATGAACTCGAGTGCATATTATTTGAAGTTTGGCCGTGGGTTTTCTCGTGTTTTCCAAGTTTTTAAAGGAAAATCCGATATATCGAACCCCTTGGGACTATTAAACATGGCATATATATTTTTGGAGTCCGGCCTATCGCTAATCGCAATCGGCAGTCGGTGAAACTGAAGCCTATGCGATTGCGAAGGGGCGATGAGTGGACCCAGAGATAATTATACGCCCGGGTGCATAATATTTGAAGTCCGGCCTTATGGTCTGGCCATGGGATTTCCCATGATTTCCCATGTATTTCGATAAAGTGTTATGGTCCAGATTTTTAAAGGAAAATCTGATAGGGGTGATGTTGCATGTGATTGCCCGTTGCGATGTGCGATTACGACTCAATCGCAGCACAACCTTGGCTGAACCAGGGGTCGATTCTTTCCCACTTTCTCCTTTTGATTTCATTACGCCTTATCATTTTATAAAGTTTTAATGATGGAAAGAGTTGTTCTTAGGCATTTCTACCATATGTTTCATAATCATAAAGCTAATTTTAACTATCTCTACAGGTGAGGAGTAAAATATGCATGAGCACATCCGAAGAGTTCATATATGCGGGTGTGTTCTATTTAAAGATCCAGCCTTAGGCGTTCTCGGTTGGGTTTCCACGCGTTGCTTGTGTATTCTGAAAATGAAGTTGTCTCGGGTTTCATCATGAAGAGATGAAACGCAGTCATTCTCCTTTTTATCGACATCTATTCATCTCCCTAAGAAATGAAGCACTCCAGGAGCTATTCCCTTTACGTGTCAGCAGTTACACCGACTATTCCACATCTCTATATTCTGATTTGTATATTAAAAAGAAAAGTGGAGGTGAAAAGTGAAGGGAAGACGGAGGGTCATTTCCTTTTGCATAAGTATTACCTTCGGAGATGAGAGGAGGACTTTTTTTGGGCATAACAACTTTTGATTTATTGTGCTAATAAAGAAGATTGTTTGGGTTAGAAGGAGTCATTTTTCAGATTCATTTTCTCTTTTTTCATGTGTTTGGAATCAGGGTGTTGTTGTTGGCATAAATATAAATGTGTTTTGTTTTCTGCATATTGATAACGATATAGCTTATGACTAGCCTTGGTTATTTGAATGTAATTCTTTATCATAGTTAACTCATGAGTAGTCCCTGATTTGAAACTATATTAGACATCAGTTGCAAGTTTTATCCATATGGAAAGGAAAGTGTATTCCTCTATGAGTAATCAGATTGCAATTAAGGTTTAATACAGCCTTGTTCAACTGTGAACTAGTAATTGTTTCATTTGGACTTGGAATCTATATATGATGTCTAATCTCTTTTGTTATGCTCCTGCACGATAGATTGGAATAGTTAGGATTAGCATAAGTAGTCAGAATTGGTGTACATAGGATTTGATACATATAGGTTAGTTGTTTCTTTTGTTGATTTAAATGAAGTCTTCCTCCAAGAAGCAATCTTTCAACACCTTTAACAGTGTACGAGACCCTTTAAAACCCATTGGAACTAGCCATTCCAAACGAAAACAGATCTAATTGGGGCCTGCGATTGGGTTAGTTCCCCTTGTTAGCACAACGGATATTAGCAGTGTCAACACGCTGATAATATGGCATTGTAGCAATACATTGAATGGACTCCACAAGCTGTGTGGGTCATATTGAATGGACTCCACGAGATGTGTAGGTCATGTTGCAGGGTGTGACAGTCAAGTAAATCCATTGGGTTATTTTAGTAAGTTAAAAATATGGTCTGAATGATTATAGTTTTCATAAAGATTATAGATCATGTGTCAAACAAATTTTTTTTAAATCAATGGCTATAAATGTAATTTTAAGGATTGCCATAACTCTTCACATAATTATTTAAAGTGTGTTAGCTCAATGGAAGAGTGTTTGCCTTACATGCCAGACGTTGGTGGACCGATTCCACTGTGCACTAACATGAATTAATAAATGATTTTGTAGTTTATTTTTAATCAAATGTTTTTTATATCGATTTATTTCAATGGTGAGATATTTCTCAATTCATTGTTTTATATTGCCTCTAGAGAGACAAAAGTGATATTTAAATAATTTTTTTATATATTAAATATAAAAACATATTGTCTCTAATCCGAGTGTTGTCTCTAGAGAGACAAAAATGAAATTGTCTCCTAAGAGACAATAATGATTGTGTTATATATTGTCTTTATAGAGACAATTTTTTAAGACAATATTTCTTAAGACAATAATTTTTGAGATATCCACTTAAAGACAATATTTAAGACAGCTAATAAGTTTTTTTTTGTCTCAAGTTAAGACAATTTACCAAAAAAGTGCCTCAAATGTTGTCTTAAAACCCCTCTTAAATTGTTTCAAATTGTCCTAAATATTGTCTTAAATATTTTTACAGCCTCTAAAACATCCTATCAAACCTATGTAGGCATCATCCAACCTATACCTCTTCTCGCACTTCCTGCCTCTTCTTGCACTGCAACTGCTAGCCAGTACGAAATCCATGTAGGCATACAACCAATCCATAGAGACGTATTGTGATGATATCATAATGTAGGTTGACATCAAGTATAACACATGAGCCATAATGCCAACATTAATCTACCTTTCGATGGTTCAAATCATTTTCCCATAGAACTCTCTAAGGACTGGATTGGTAGTCCTAGGAACAAACTCCTCAAATATGGGGCTTTTTTGTGTACAACATTCTTATTTTCTCTCTAATGTGGAAAAATGGTGGAAAAAATTAGATCATTTTCATGGGACCCTTATGTATCACTTCTAGTAGCGTTTAAAATATCTCAAAATGAAAATCAATAACTGAAATATTGAATATTTTGGTAACATCCACAAAGAAAACCTAAAATTATAACAAGAGATGGTCACCATCCAACAAGCAATAATATCAAATGACAAATATGTGGAATTGGAAAATCAAGAAGCAGTTACTCATCTCCAGCTAGAGACAAAAATCATGAGTACAATGGCTTAAGGAGGGAGAAAAAAACACTAAATTATTCCATAGATCCATGATCAACCACGGGAAAAGTAATAGAATATCAAGCATCAAAACACCCAATCACCAAAAAGTGGAAAGCAATGATGCAGTAGCCCAGGAACACATGAATCATTTCCAATCCACACTCACCAAAATGGTTCTAAACATAAGGCCTGATATTAGGAAAATAACAAAGCACATTCCCAAACTTTGTAATAAGGGAACAAAATGATCTTCTTTTGAAGGAAATTACCATGCGGGAAGTGGAAGCATCTATTATGGAATTGACTAAATGAAAGTCCCCAAGTCCCAATGGCTTTACCACCTATTTCTACCCGGCTTGCTGGAAAAATCACTAGTATTATGTTTAACATGTAGTAGAAGACTCTTGACACTCCTCCTCTACCTAAGCAGTCCTTGATGATACATTTATATCTCTTATTCCTAAAAAAATCTTGTGTTGATTCTCCTTTAGATTCCAGGCTCATTCCATTATGTAATTTTATCAATAAAATCATCTCCAAAACTATTGCAAAATGACTAAAACCCATTCTCCTCTCAAAACTATTTATGTAGAAGGATAAAAAATTATGGAGAGTATAATACTAGCCCATAATCACATTCACTCACTTAATTCCAATAAGAATGCATGTATTCTCATAAACCTTAGTATGTCAAAAGCATTGGTCAAATTGAGGTAGCAAGTTATTTTTCACACGCTCACTGCTTTCGGGTTTGTAGAAAGATGGATTCATTTGGTTCTTTCCCTCATTTCCAAAACTTTCTTCTCCATCCTAGTTAATGGGTTTCCCTCTTCCACTTTTGTCCCATCAAGAAGTATTAGATAGGGAGACACCATTTCCCCTTACATATTTCTCCTCGTGGTTAAAGGACTATGTAAATCTATCAACTCAACCCTATGGTTTAGTTAGCTAAAAGGTTTTCCTCTTGGATCCCATGATCTCTCTTCTTCATACTAGCAGTTTGTGGAAAATACTCTTCTCTTGGGAATCCTCACTGTCAAAGAAGCCACTACCCTTAAAAACATCCTTCAGTACTTCTCTAATGCTTTAGGAACCTCCATTAACATGGAAAAATCTTAAATCCTCTTTCTTAATACCCCTCTAGCAAGGAAAATTTTATTGGCTAATATTCGCAAGTGGCCTAATTTTCCATGTTTTTTTTTTAAATATTCACCAATTTCCATTTTTTCTAGATACGATTCGCCAAAAATTTATAGTACAAATTATCTTACCTTAAAAATCGCCAAATTATTATAAACTTAATATAAATAATTAGAATTATAATATATTTTTATAAAAACTATTACCAAAGATTTTATAATTTACATATTAGGGACTCGTAAGATTTGCTAAGATTTATAAACTTTAAGATAAACTTCCATCCTTAAAATTTTCCCTACCCGCTAGTTATCCAAATTCACATATCTTGTTTGCTTGGTTTTCACAGGAGCTCTCTTCCATCCAAATACCTGGGATCCCATTTAAATAGAAATCCTCTTTGAAAAAGGTATGGGAAACATTCTTCTTAAATTTGAAGCCAAAAATTATTGTTGGACTTTCATATCACTCAATCTAGCCAGATGCTTGATCTTGCTCTGATCTGTCTGCCAATCCATTTCCACCTATCTTCTCTCAACAATGGCAGCTCCCAAAGTCATCCTAAACAATATGAGAAATATTCAATGCATCTTTATCTAAGGGGTACCAAAAGCGACTGAAAATGGGCTCTAGTTTCATGGAACACAATCTATTGTCCAAAAAAAGGAGGCCTTTGTAGGTTTTAACCCTGTACAAAAATTACCTGCAAATTGATTCTTAAAGCAGAAAAATATACAATGGAAAGAACACAATATACACAGAGATTTTCTCCTGGAACCCAAAGTGAGAAAACTCATTTGATTTTTCATTAAATTCCTTTTAGTGTTATAATACATCATATACATGTCAAAGCATTCATAAACACCAACCCATTAACCTTGAATTAGAACACATGTAATTCCTTTAACCAAGTATACAAAATACCATGGGAAAAAACCATCATGCCCAAAACCATGCATATAAAGCATGCACAAAACCATGAGTAGGACTACCCACCATCATTGGGTCCCGACAAACAAAAAAAAAAAAATCGGTGCACCGTCGCCCCCCCAACGACCTCCTCGTTACACACAGGGCTAGTTGTGGAAAGAATACAACACATACCCAACAGCCTTGGTCTCTACAATCTAGATATATTCAAGAAAGCCTTAAGTTTTAAAACCTAGTGGAGATGGATAAAAAAGCCAAAGGCTTTATGGAGAAAAATGTTGAAATGTAAGTATGTCCCCAATACCCAAGAATGTTAACACATCAGAATGATAGGAAACATTAGGAGTTCTCATATTTGGAATGTTGTGTGGAGCAACAAACATCTTATCTAGGAGCATAGTTTTAGGGAAATTAGAAATGAGAAAAGTGAATTGTTTTCGGATGACTCATGGCATTAGTGGAAAAAGTTAGCTCAAAAGGAAAAACTCCACCCAATCAAGGACTCCCTTATCTCTAGGGGCCGAATCTTCGTTGCACATTACTGGGAATCATCCCCTTGCTCTTTGCAATGGTACAATTGGAATTCATGTGAGGAATGGATTGAGCCTCCCTCCCAAAATGAAAGCACAATTATCTGTAGAAATTGCAAGGAATTTTCTACTACTGATAAAATCGAACTGAAATCAAGAGATACAAATTTCTTCTACAATGTACAGAATAGAAAATGTCAAGATAGAAACACACAATGACATGCAACCATCAAAACCCAAGGAACACAATGATTTTACAGGGGAATACAACTAGGAAAAACCCATTCGCTTCTTTTCATTAATCAAATGAGAATGAGAAACTATAAACTTGTTATCTTGTTGACTATCCTACTTTGGCCAACACTTAGCTAATTCAAGCCTCCAACTTCCTCCTATTTCCTTGAGAAGTTCAGGAGAAATTGAGCTCCTAAATAATAGGGGAATTCCCTATTTCCTTGCACAAATCCCAAGGAATTAATCACCTTCTTAATTTCAAGCCTGTACACTCAACTAGTATAAACATAAATATTCATGGAACAAGTTATCAAAAAACCATTATTCAACATAGTATTTTCAAAGACCAACAACAATGTTAAATGGAATCAAAGGGAAGAAAATTATGCAACAACTAGCCATCAAGAATTAATAATCAAATGAATTGAGTTTGTATGGATGGATCGCCATCAATGGAAAGAAGAATGTAGGAATATAAGAAAATCCTATTATTTGGTTTCATTGCATGTATGATTCTTAATTGTAAACCTTTAAGGAAAATCCTTTTGGAGGGTACTATGTTATGACCTCAAAGGGGGCCTATATTGGATTAAATGTATATGATATGACTTGAGGGGGAGTATATATGGGGTCAAATGTGCATGTAATATGTAAATGTATGTGTAATAGAGCTAGTTTATCAATGAAGGGGCCATTTGTGCAATGTGTGAACAGGTATATAGAGATAATGTAGTCATTATTGAAGACAAGGGATTTAAATGTATGATTGTATTTGAATATTTGGAGGAGGTACTCCTATTATTTTAGAATTTACTGTGTAGCGTATCTATCTTATCCATGCTGGATTTGTGCTCCGTGCTCACATTTGTGTACATCGTGTGTACTTTTTGGTTTTTATGTATTTGAATCATAGTATTCAACATTGAAAAGTCTCCATATGATCTAGGGATCTCATCTATAAAGAAATTTTCTAGGGCAAGAAAGAAAATATATTTACCCATTTTTCATATATTCAATGGGTAACATACTAGTGAAAGTACTCCTTTGATATCTCTATTCCATTGAAATCAACAAAATACCAAGGATTTGGGGTAATGGGCCAATGAAATCAATAATTATATAGGGATAAATATAACAAATACTAGAACTCAACAAACTCATTAGGTACTTGTATTGAAATGTTGTTTTCATGGAGGTGAAGAGATACTCAATTATTTAAGCTTGAAAGATCATAAAGTGTCCCATTTAATGAGTTCTTATAGGCATAAAAATACCTCTAAGGACATCCCATTTTAAAACCTTGTAGGGATCTCTCATATAAAATAATTATCACAGAGTTCCAATTGATACAACTTCATAAGCCTTGAAATTTCTTTTAGTACAATTCCTATTAAATAATTAAAAGTGATCTCTAGGTTTCCAAGCTCTATTAGATTGATGACATAAAGAATAATTAGAAGAGATCTAAAATTTTAGAGCTTGAATTTATTTAATGTTTCACAAAAATAAAATTAACAACATAAATATAATATAACTTGTATGGAAAAATAACAACCATAACTGCAAATATAATTTGTGAAAAGTTTCTAAGTGAGAACTACGTTCTACAATTCCGATTCATACATGGGTGGAAACCCATTTTTGACATAAAAGAGTAGGGACTACTAAATCCGCAAACTGACGCTTTATTGTTTGGACCACAAGATTTGAGTGACCCACAACCATTGTCTGGTGCTGTCTAATCGTATGGTAAACCGTGGCTTACTTAAATCTAATGATATAAAAAAGTTAAAATTCTCCTCATCTGAAATGATTTAAGTTCATCATTTGAATTTAGGGGTGATTTTAGGGGCGAATGTTCGCCCTTTGGCGAAATTAAGGGGTTTTAAATTTTTAGTGGGCGAATATTTTGTATCATAGTACATTTTACAAATCACCTCAAATAGCCCACCTTATTTTAAGGGAGAGGGTAAAAAAGGTAAATTTAGCCCTTGAAATTAGGAGTTACAACCTTCCATTCGCCAATTTTCAAGAATAGTTTTATTCAAGTGAATCCATTCACCCATTTTCAAGAATAGGTTTTATTTAAGTGAATCATATGGGCCAAAGGCCCAAATACCATATTTATAAAAGAGGTATGGTAA
>APFE031039555.1:205401-216834 GCA_000404065.3 Pinus taeda
AAGTAACAAATGAATATTTTATTATATAATTTTACCAAATTTAACTATTTTCGTAGAATAATAATAAATAAAAAATTTAACAATATTATTTTTGGTTTGACTTAGGTCATTAGGTCAAAATTAGCCATTGGCATTATAGCCGTTGGAGTCTCTGCACATACTATTTAATAAGCTAAGCTGGATTGGATCTTCAACTTGTCCTGACGATGAACCACACTGGTTGGTTCGAAACGCGTCGACAGATTATTCTCTATGTGATTTTGCCGAAAACTCTCTAAACAATGTTATGGATCACAAAAGTCTAAATTCCTTAATAATTTTGTTATAGTAAAATTTGAGTATCTAAAATTATTGTTCAATTATTGACTTACTCCTTATTACAATCAAATAAAGGGAGAGCTAATTGGTTGGTTTAGGCTTTGATTTATCAGAATCACAATAAATTAAATCTTGTTTGTTAAACATGATGTCGAATTAAAAAAAAATCGACGCCGACCTCATTGTCCTCAGGCATCTGCCACCCACGCCAACCTCCTATGCCAGCCCAGTGACTCCATTATGCAGTCATGTATTCCACATGATAGAATTAGAGAATTCTAGAGATTCTTCCATCTATAAATTTGTAATCTCTCCTCTGCTTGAGCAATGCAAGCCAAGGCAAGGCTCTCCAGTAATGAAAATCTTTTGTTTTATGTGCTTTCATATTTCCATTCTTGTTTGTGATCTGTTGCATGTATCTGAATTTGTGAAGTCTTGTGTTGTTTGTGCTCCTTTGTGCATATCAACTAGTATCAGAGCCTTCTTTCTCTTTTAATTATGCCTGATATTCCTCTTGATCTCCTCATTGGCAGAATCCCATCCGGCAACGTCCACCACTGGCATTGTCTATGAGTTGTTCATGATCTGAACCACTGCCATCGCATGGATAATGTAGTGGCTGCAAACTGTTGTGCAATAAAGTGGAATTTTATAGGTTTGCATTGGGACTGTTCTCAGTCAACGTCTTGGACTTTTTCTTATGCCAAGGCATTGTTAGCATAGCGAGGACTCTCTCTAGTCCCTTCAATTCAGTGACTTATTTTATACCCTACGATGTCTAGTACCTGCGGAATCTTTCGACACCCACGCTCTTCAGGTAGGGTCAATATATCCTATTCATGCCACTTGATGTCATGACGTTGAAGCTCAACATTGCACCAACAAGCCCTTCTTTGGAAAAGTCCCCCTATCTGCTGGAGAACTCTAGAAGGTGAAGGTGATGACTAGTGGAATGGTATGTGATCGTGTATGTTTGTGAGTTGTGGTTGTGGTTGTTTAAACTAACAACATTAAAAACATGGGATTGGAAGTAATGAATTTTAATTCATTAATTAATTAAAAATAAGAGGTGTTCCTTTGTTAAAAGAGAGGTGTGAAAAAAGGGAGGTGTTCCTTTGTTAAGAGAGATGGATTTTTATTTTAAAAGGGAGGTGATATTTTTTATATGATAAAAAATTTATTAAAGGAAGTGGATTTTGTCTTTTCTTTTAAAAGGTGCAATAATTAAAGGTTTTTTTGTAAAGTTTTATTTTGTAAGAGGAGTTTGATTTTCTGGGGTGTGAATTTTATTGACCATGGAGACATCAGTTATAGATATGGAGAAGTTGAGCAGAGCTAATTTTACCCTATGGAAATCACAGATGGAGGATATAATGATTTTGAAGGATCAATATTTGTCGATTGAGGGTGTAATAAAGAAACCCTCATCGATGACAGATGAGGAATGGAATAATCTATATAGAAAGACGATTAGAACAATCCGCCAGTATCTAGTAAAGAATGTGTATTTCAATGTGTCTAGAGAAAATACGGCAAAATGATTATGGAAGAAGCTCCATGATCTATATGAAAAGAACACAGCATCAAACAAAATGTTCTTGATGAAGAAGCTTTCAATCTCAAGATGAAGGAGGGTGCTTCATTTGTTGAACATTTGAATGAATTTAATATTATTACTAGTCAACTTGCCTTTGTTAAAATCATTCTAGTTGATGAAATTAGAGCGATTTTGTTAATGTGTTCTATGCCATAGAACTGGGAAAATTGAATTGTAGCTATAATTACTTCGGCACTTGCAGGGACCCTAAAGTTTGATGATGTCAACAACATTTTAATGAATGAGGAACTGCGACGCAATTCAATTAAAGAAACTAGGGAGGAGAAGCTCTAGCTCTAGTTGATCGTGGTAGGAGAATTGATTGAGGCCGAAAAGGGCGATCAAGATCGAGAGGCCGATCGAAATCAAGGAGGGGAATGATCATATTCTTTCATTGTGGCAAGCCCAGGAACATGAAGAAAGAATGTCAAGTCTGAAAAAAAGGACAAAAGGATTAGAGACCAGCCAGTACAAATCACGAGTCATCTAGCACAAATGAAGGCGAGACTACTGATGTAGCCGCAGATGGAGATGTGTTGTTTACTGTTTCAGTAGAGGATGCATGTTTATATACATCTAGCAGTATCTTTGAGTGGACCCTTGACTCTAGGGAATCTCACCATGTAACCCCATGCAAAGATAATTTGTTTGCATATAATCCTAGTGATTATGGTATAGTGCATTAGGGGAATAATCATTTTTGCAGTGTTAATGAAGTGGGAGATGACCAGATCAAGATGAAGGATGGACAAGATATATTTTTGAAATAGATCAAGCATGTACTGGAAACGTGCATGAGTTTGATCTCTATGGGACGGTTGGATAATAAAGGCTATTCCACAAGATTTAGAAAAGGAGGCTGGAAAATTAGCAAAGGATCATTGGTCGGGGCTAGAGGACCCAAGATATGAACATTATATGAATTAAAGGCAATCATAGGAAAATCATATTTGGTTATTGTCACAAAAGAAGGAAATTCTACAGATCTGTGGGATAAGCGCTTAGGTCACATGAGAAAGAAGGGCTTAAAAATCCTTGATGGTAAAAAATTATTTCCAGGTTTGAAATCCTACAATCTCGATCTTGGTGAGAATTACATATATGGTAGACAAAGAAGGGTTTCATTCCTTAGAGGTTGCCATGTCAGAAAGAAAAAAATGTTAGAATTGATACACTCATATGTGTTTGGTCCTGTTAGCATCAAGTCATTAGGAGGAGAATCATATTTTGTAACAATTATAGATGATGCATCCCGGAATGTTTGGGCCTACACTATGAAAAGTAGAAGTGAAGTATTTGAAATATTTCAAAAATTCCATGTTGTTGTTGAAAGAGAAACTAACAAGTTGCTTAAGTGCTTGAGAACAAATAATGGTGGAGAATATTTCTCAAATGAATTCAAGGAATATTCTAACAAGTTTGGCATAAAGCATGAGAAAATTGTGCCTAGTACTCCTCAAAATAATGGTGTTGCAGAAAGGATGAATCGTACCATTATGGAAAAGGTGAGAATTATGTTGTCCAATTCTAGTTTGGATAAGTATTTTTGGGCAGAAACTGTAAGGACAGCGTGGTATCTTATAAATCGATCTCCGAGTATAGACTTGGATGGCGACAACCCTAAAGAATTTTGGACTGGTAAGAAGTTGAACTATTCTCATTTGAAAATATTTGGATGTGAAGCATTTATACGTATTCCAAAAGAAAATAGAACTAAGCTGGATGATAAATCTATGAAATGCATTTTTCTGGGATATGCGGGTGAAGAATTTGGTTATTGCCTATGGGATCTAGTCAAACATAAAATTATTAGAAACAAGGATGTTATATTTAATGATTCAAAAATGTTTAAGAGGACTCTAGGTGAGGTGGAGGTCACGAAAGTTATTGATAGGTTTCAAGAGCAGTAGGAAGACATCCCACCAATGCAAGAAAATGAATAGCAAATACTGGAGTGGGAAGGACAACAAGTGGAAAATGATGAACATCAATAATAAATTCTTGCAAGAACCTTTACAGGACATTTGACCTGATAATGCACCACCATAGTTGGTTCACATACCTTCTAGGCCTCATAAGCATTCACAAAGGTATCCTCCTTCAAACTATATACTATTGACTGATGAAGGTGAGCCTAATTGTTTTCAAGAGGCTTGTAAAGTTGAGCACATTAAATAATGGAAGAAAGTGATGGAGGAAGAAATGAATTCTTTGTTGGAAAATAAAACTTGGGAGTTTGTAAAGCTCCAAAAAGGTAGAAAGGCTCTACAAAACAAATGGGTTTATAGGATTAAGCACGAAGGTGATGAAAAGAAGGAGAGGTATAAAGAAATATTGGTGGTGAAAGGATTTTCCCAAAAGGAAGGTATTGAATTCACTAAATTTTCTCACATGTTGTTAAGATGTTATCAATTAAAGTCATTCTTGGTCTTGTTGTTGCTTTACACTTAGAATGTGAACAGTTAGATGTAAAAACTACTTTCCTTCATGAAGAATTGGAGGAAGAAAATTATATGGAGCAGCCAGAAGGCTTCATAGAAAAAGGAAAAGAAGACCCTGTTTGCAGGTTGAAGAAGCCTCTATGGGTTGAAACAAGCACCTCGAAATTGGTACAAGAAATTTGATTCATTCATGTTGGAACATGGTTTTCATAGGTTGGAAGTTTACCATTGTGTCTTTATTAAGAGATATGATCAAGGAAAGGATATCATATATTGTTATATGTCGATGACATGTTGATTGTGGGGCATGATAAGAATTTGATCAATAGGTTGAAGAAATATTCGGGCAACAAATTTGAAATGAAGGAATTGGGTCCAACACAACAGATATTGGGCATGAGGATCATGTGTGATAGGAAAAACAAAAGGTCGTGGTTGTCACAAGAAACATATATCAAGAAGATTCTTGATAGGTTTAATATGAAGGATTACAAGCCATTTGGTACACCCCTTGCAACTCACTTCAAGCTAAGTACTAAGTTATGTCGTAGTGATGACAAGGAGAAGGAAGAGATGAGCAAGATTCCTTATGCTTCAGTAGTTGGTAGCTTGATGTATGCCACGGTAGGTACATTACCAGACATTGCATATTCAGTGGGAGTAGTGAGCAAGTTCCTTGCCAAACTAGGAAAACAATATTGGCAAGAATTAAAATGGATTTTGAGGTATCTCAAGGGTACTAGTCATTATTGTTTATGTTTTGGTCATAATGGTACTGTGCTTGAAGGATTCACATATGCATATATGGCTGGAGATATCAACACAAGAAATTCCACTACAAGTTATTTTTGTACATTTTCAGGTGTAGCAGTATCTTGGGTGTCAAGGATACAAAGAATAGTAGCTCTCTCTACAATAGAGGCAGAGTACATAGCTGCAACAGAGGTTTGTAAAGAGATGTTGTGAATGCAACGTTTCCTAAGAGAGATAGTTATAAAGCAGGATAAGTATGTGATATATTTTGATAGTCAAAGTGTCATTCACTTGGCGAAACACCTATCATTTCACTCAAAAACGAACCACATTAACTTAAGGTACCATTGGATCCAGTATGTGTTGGAGGAATGACAATTATCCTTGGAAAATATCCATATGGATAAGAACCCTGTTGATATGCTCACAAAGATTCTACCAAGAAATAAACATGTAGAGGCATGGTAGGACTGGGTGTGACTTGATTCAGGATTCTTCATTTGGCTTCAAGTGGGAGAATGTTAAATGTGAAGTCGAGTTTAAAAAAAAATTGGCACCAACCTCACCGTCCTCAATCAACCGCTAGCCACGCCGCCAACGCCAACCTACTACGCCTTCCTAGTGACTCCACTGTGTAGTCATGTATTCCACATAACATAATTGGAGAATTCTAGAGCTTCTGCCATCTATAAATTTGTAATCTCTCCTCTGCCTTAGCAATGCAAGCCAAGGCAAGGCCCTCCAATAATGAAAAGCTTATGTTTTCTGTTTTTTTGGTTTTCCATTCTTGTTTGTGATCTTCTGCGTGTCTCTAAATTTGTGAAGTACTGTGTTGTTTGTGCTCCTCTGCACCAGGGAAAATTTTAAAAAGCCCCCCAAATTTATATGTATAATAAATGGGTGAATCCCCATTGTATATAGAAAAATGTATAGGCTATTTTTTCATTGACATAATAGACTTATATTATTATATAATATATATATATATATAATATATATTATATAATATTTAATATATAATATTATAATATATATATATTTATATATATATTATATAGTAATCTTTCACTGAATTATAAAATTTTGTTAAATCTTGGCAGATTTTTCACTAGGTTTATTCTGTATTGCAAATTCTGTGCAATCTCTAAAATATCAGAAACTTGTAAAATATTGGTGATTTCTTTTATATTATATATTATTATGTAATATATATATTATATATATATATATATATATATATATATATATATATTATTTTATAATATATATATATATATAAGAAGAATAAGAAGAAAATTATTTAGTTAAATTATAATATCCAAATTTTCCATGTTTTGGAAAAGAAAATCATGGGTAATGTTGCTCTAGGTTCTTATTATACACTATTGCAAATCTTTTTGCATGATTTTATCATGTTTTACCACAAAGGTCTTATCACATCCAAATGGGAAACTAGATGGAATGGCACCCCCAAAGGCGTGTGATGTTGAACAAAAGAAATTATTTTGCTCAAACTTGTTCTTGATGAATCTAGATAACTCAATCATATTTAATGTAATTCATATTCTGTAGGCTTCACATGAAAATAAGGTCTGTGAATAGCTATATCAAAATCATGAATATTTACATCAAATTCTTTTGTTTTCTCATACATCACTTTTATAAAAGGTAAATATTTCTCCAATTCCTCGAGTTAAAATAAACCAACAACTTTAAAATATGGTGTTTCCTCATCATATGTAGGTTTTTCACCTAATTTTTGGATCATAACTATTGTAGTAGTTGTTGCACTTTACTCTACAGTTGACAACTCTAATAATGTTGAATTGGTAAACAATTAGTTGAAATCATACAAAATGAAAAATGAAAATGAATGGAAGATAAGTATGTATTGAAACTTAATTTACTACACGATGAAAAAATAAAGAAGGTAATAACACAAAATCATTAAAGGACTACATCTGGTGAGTTAAAAATATATCACAAATATAAACAATAGTCTCTGCATGTTCATTACTTCAAAAATTATGTCACAAAACAATCATCATCAGGGGATTTTTCACTTCAAGAATGGCAGTGCACTAAACAATCTATCGTTCTCATCTAATAACATGTGATGTTTTTTTTGTATTGGAATCAAAGTATAATTGCATTTATATATGAATTTCAGTCTCATGATAATAGGACTCCTATGATGAAATCATAGGATCCTAGTGCATAGAGAATTTTTCTCTTCAATTAACTAAGCAGATCTCATTTTCCTTTCTTAACAAACAATAAGTATTTTCAAACAAAATATAAAATAAACTAGCAGAGTCTAAAAGGCGAATATTCTTTTGTGAGACCACAAAGTGAAAGGGAAAAAAATTCCTTAAATAATCAAATATATAAAGAAAACAATTAACTTTTATCGCTCAAATTGCTCGTAATGTCTAAATTATTCTTTATATGATTTAAAGGTCTTTTCCATTCCTTGGAACCCATTTTCTTCTTTCATGGTTAACTGCTTTCCATTACCTTTATATTCTCTTTTCATTACTAAACTCACTTTATATTTTATTTCTTTATTTTTCCTTGATGATGGGTGGAGTGTTTACTCAAATATTGACACAGTTTATTCCAAAAAAAATATCAACAATGTTTGAAAATGTTGAGGTTGAAGTGGCTTATGATAGAAAACCTTGTGAAAATGATAAAGATTATAGGATTCTTGTCAATAGGTTGATTAAGGGATCATGTGAGTTTCCACGAGACATCAACTGATCAAGTGACGCCAAGAATGGTGAAGGAAACTTCTAAGTATGAAAATTAATCATGCCAACATATGACTTGAAATGATTGGAGTAAGGATTCCTTTAGGCATACTTTATATATTCATTTATTTGTTTATGATGGAATGCATGTATAATAATGACACCTAGGTGGGATATAATGAAGGAAGAATCTTTTCGGATTGGCAAGATTCAACCATGAATTAGTATCTCATGATTGAGTCACGTGACAATGAATGAATGGGTAACATAATCATGTTATGAATTTGTATAACACATGAAAGTGAATTCCAATAGAGATAATGTGTGAGACCATATTTTTTATGGATATGGAAGGATATAATACTGCAAAAGTTTCCAATTGTATCCTTTCTTATATTGGTGTTGTAAACTTTAACCTTCTTGCAAATAGTGAGGAGAACCTATAGAGGAGAGGGTTCATAAGGTAATATATGTTAGAGAAGGGAATTTCCTTGTAGTATTCCTAAGGTATAGATGGTAGGTGACTAGATGATGTGTTGAGGTGTTGGCTAGACCTTCCAACTGATAATGGTGGAATATATGGTATAGAATGAAGTATTTTGATATCAAGTGACAAAGATAGATTGAGTAGATGTGATCATGAGTATCGGAACATTAGTTTATTGGAATAGATATTTATTTTCATCTTGTAATGGTAGGTAAGTTAAGTAACCAATGTACATCGAATCATAGTTCCATTTCATTGAGTATGATTAACAACTAAAAATGATTGAATTATTAGTTTGTTAATATTATTCTGAGAACACCTCATGAATGGTAGTAAATATTGAAAGAAAGGATTATATGTATAGATACTCACTTTTATTTGGTTGATTGAAAAATTTAGGTTGTATGTAGAATGGTATCAAATATGAAAATGAGTGTAATTTTGTAAGAAATATTAGGTACTACAACACACAAGAGCCAAACACTATGAGAAGGAATCTCATACTTATGAAATATGATATTCTTTATGAATTAGACTTGGAATTTATAAGTTGTATTATTATGAATATATCTATGGTAATTGTATGTGTATGATACATGGTAGATGATGGTTATTGAATATGGAAACCCTTGAAGAAAGACCATTGTTAGGATAAAGGAACCCTGTGATTGCCACACGTTATATACTACTAATGGATGTTTAGTAGTAAGTTAGTGCTCTCCTTACACAAGAAATCCATGAAAAGATGAATCAATTAAGGGATTGTTTAGTAGAGAAGGGGACATCTAATCCTAGAGGGTGAGTGTACCAAGGAGGAGGAAACTTAAAATTTCATGTGGGATGGTGGATAGAATCTTGTGGGTGAGTTAGAAAGGATAATGAAATTAATTATTTCCTATGGAAGCCATTATATGGGATATATACATATCCATATAGATAAGTGTTAAATAAAAAATACATACATATATTTGAATAGATGCTTACATCATGGAATTGAGAAATCTTGTGCGTAAGATAAGTGTTTCTTGATAAATGCTATAATATGTATGCTTACTTGATTACTAATGTAGGCATATGTTGGAATGTTGAAGTTTGGTGGTATACCAAGAGAGTGATAGGATGGCGCTACAAATACAACTAAAGAATGGGGAAAAGAAGTGTTGTTAATGAGAAGAGAATATTTATGATTGTGTTATTCGAAGGGGATATAATAAAATGTCCTAGTATTGAATCAAATTGATTAACTATACTTAATTATGATTAAATGTCCAATTTTGTTTAGCATGTATATTTTAATTACCATGCTTTATTTACACCATGAGGAAGAAATTTTATGGTAAATTGAATAATGTAAGTATCATCTTTCTTGAATTTAATAAAATAATAGCGCTACCTGAGATAGGAGCACATAAAAAAGGGGTTATGATAGCAGGAGATGGGAAAGGTGAGAGGGTACTAATGGGTTCTACATGTTGAATAATCCTTAGTTTTTTGTTTTTCCAAATTATACTTTATTTCCTTCATCACCATGTTCCTTACTAAAAATATATAAACCTTAACTACCAGTCATGGAATGCATGTGGTGGTCCTGGAGATGTAAGCCTTCCACAATTACGAAATCAAGGTGATAATTACCTTCATCGTGGGAATTGTGAGAGGAATTAGAGGAAATTTCAGCCTAAAATTGCCCATGAGATTTTCATGTAATTTCCATCTCATAATATGTAAAAAACTCAAAATCCTTTAAATTTGAAAAGAGGTACATGTAAATATTTTGGAGGGAAAAGAAAAAAAATCCCACTTTTTTAATAGTATTTTTGGCTTATTTCCTTATAAGTTTACTCAAATTTCAAGTGTAGACACTCGTTGGATGTGGAATTTATTTTTGGCATCCAACGAGTACCCATTATGCATACTTTTGAGAAGAGGGACATTGATTAAAATTGCAGATACATTAAAAAACATGTTTAATAGGATTTTTAATGTATCGACAATTTTTATTAATGTGGGTCTTCTCAAAAGTATGCATAATGGATACTCGTTGGATTCGGAATTTAATTCCTCATCCAATGAGTGTATACACTTGAAATTTGAGTGAAAAAATATAAGGATATAATAAAAAATTACAATTAAAAATATAGTTTTCTTATTTTCCCTCCAAAATTCTTAACTCTTATTTTATTATTTTAACTATTATTTTTCCTTAGGAGGCCACTTTTAGGCTGAATTTTCCTCTAATGAGTGATAAAACCTAGATTTTCTCACATTTTCTTTGAAAAAAAAATCATGTCCCCATAATTAGGGGGTAAATGAGGTCTCATGGGGTGTTGGGAACGAGGTGATTTTTTGATTCATTGATCCATCATTATACCCCCCACATATCTGGTTGATGGTGTAGTGCCCACCCTAGTTTCCTGACTCTATTATGACATTACCTTGCATACTTTAGTCTATGAGTAACTCAGGCCGAGGATCCAGAATCGTGACCCTATTAACAGCGAATGTGATGGTTATGTATGTTCTCTATTAATATTATGATTACGATATAATTAATGGTTATGTGTATTCACTATTGATATCATGATGGTGGTAGTAGTAAAGGATAGACATGTTTCTATTGATGTTGTAATGATGATAGCCTTGATATATATGTATGGTTCCATTAAGGTTATGATGATGCTAGCCATGATGGAGGTATCCCCTATGTTAGCTACTTACATTAGTTCTGGTTCACAATGAACGGTGATGTGAATGGCGAGGTGATGGTAATTAATGCTATTATGACAATGACTAACACTGAAAAACATGGTTACTGATTATTATTGAGTATGGCAGGAAAACCACCAGAGGCACTCGCACATGACGAGTTGACGACACCTGGTTTGATGAAAATTTATATTATTTTATCTTTGAAATTCTAATCGATTTTGAAATCTGCTATATATGGTTATCTATATTTTGATGATATGTTAATGGTTGCAGGCACATATGAGTTGCTTGGCCGAATGACTCACATATGGGTGATGGGGTTGTACAAGTGGATGGAACTACATGGGAGGGGTGGGATAGTGTCCCTGATCTCAC
>APFE031039555.1:219652-245809 GCA_000404065.3 Pinus taeda
GACTCTTCCTCCATTGTACAACCCCATTGTAGCTCGGGGGTCCGCGGGGAAGAAGAGTACCCAAGGAGTAGGTTGGGAGGTTAACCGTTGGGTCATCGCATTCGGATCAAGTACATCGCCATTCATTCGCGGAGGTGACCGACAACAAGGGAATACTGGCAACAACAAAGCAAACAGAGCCTCATCTTCTGGTGAACGGTACATATGCGTTGCAATACTATTTTGGTCTTAGTTAAATGTAGGTAAATGTTATGATATGTTTCCTGAAATGATTCCCAATGTGTTTCTCTTCTAGTTGTATTTTGTTGTAAAAAAAAAAAAAAAAATGTATATAGTCTGGATGTGGTCATTACACTTGAGTATACAGCTTGGTCCTTACAGATGGGTAGAGAACAAAATCACGATTGGATGTAGGAAATTGATTGTAGAGAGTCAATGATTCATGTAGTCTTAGGGGAATGTATATGAATAGTTGTAGGGAAGAAGGAATGATTCATTATTTATCATTATTGGACTAAGACAAGCAACATAGTACAATACAATGATCACCTAAATGACATAATTAATTTTGGTTCTAAGGTGAATAGTGGAGGCCATTTCACATTCACATGAATGGTGTGTGACCATTATGAACTTATGCAAAGAATATTGAAGAGATATGCATGGGGCTAGACAGAATAGAGAAGGAAAATCATATGGAAGACAAGTAGGCTATAAGAGAGAAAGAAATATAGGGAGAGGTAAATTCATTCTCTCTTGGTTGATGCTAACATCCATGAAAGTAGTTTTAGAGGTATTTATTCATACTAGGAGGTTGATCAAGGAATGATAGAAACCATTTTGAGTTCATGTCATGAGAACTACATAAATATGTATAGATTATGAAAATATATAACGAAGATATTCAAATGGTTAGAAGCTAATTCCTTGGAAAATAAGTGAATTCTAGAGAGGGAGAACATAGAGAGATTTAAAAATTAGGTTGGAAAGGGATCTAGGAAAGATATCAAACTATGTGATGGAGAAGCCATGGATAGAATCTAAGCAAGAAAGCATAATGTGGGTTGAATGACCAATCAAGGAAGCCTTTAAAACTTAAAAAAGGTCAAGGACTAAGTAAATGTTGTTGGAGTTAATGGATAGTATCTAGACCCTGTATGCACACATAGAGGGAGAGCTAAGAGACTTTTGAGGGAATATTGAGTAGATAAGGAAGGTATTCTCCTTTTTCTATGTAAGGAAAGCAATGTGTCACCAAAATAGTTGTGTTGTTCCAAGAAAAACAAATTAGTGGTGAGACAATGGGATGAGTAATTTTTTGTCCTAAGATAGAATGACTTCCATAAAAATGTTCTAATTTTCCTTAGTGGTATCATAGCCTCAATTGGGGTGGCCTAATATAAAAATAATAAGCGCAATAGAGTGTATGGTTGGGTGGAACATTTGTCTACCTAAGTTAATGTTGGCCTTCAACTTTCAAATAGATATTTTTTTCCTTTAGTTTGTTTATTCAATTGATTAATAAAATGCACTTTGCTAGAGTATTTTAGAATTTGAATGTTGAATATTGCTATAGGTTTACTATTTCTTCACAATGGGAAATCAATATTATAAGTGCCAATGTAATTCTTATAAATGGAATTTTATATGATGGTACAATATTTTTACCAAGTAACATTATCTATATTTATTTTTGGATGTGAGTGTGCCAGTAAACATCCATAACATTATAGCTTTTGATGAACATGCTATGTGAATTGATATTATGGTTATAAGATACCATTAGGGAATAACGAACTGTGGATGGAACATATGCTTTCTTTGCTAATGTTATGCATGAAACTTAATGTATATATTTTCCCTAGTCTACTTAATCATACTCATTTACCTTGTAATATTTTTTTATTAAAATAAGAACTCACTTGTAATGAACCAAACTAGAGGTACCCGGATGCGGGTGTTAATGACTGCAATTAAGACGAGTGTTTAGCCCACGCGCCGAGGACATGCCATCACGCTGCAGACAGGTGGTCGACATGGGCTCCGGGCTGGTTTTGGCCCAAAAGGACTCAGCGAGCCTTAATGGCGATTCAATGCGTTGGGCTTTCCAAGGTTCAGCCAACAGTTATCTTGTCATGGAGAACATAAGCCTCATTATGTATCTGCAATTCGGCTCTGGTTCTGGAAATTTTGAGGTTCAGATTAACGTGGAGGAGGGAGGCTCTGAGGGCAGTATTCCCACCCTCGAGTCCCTCCCCTGTCCGAATCCCGCTGGGTGTTCTCGCCTGGTTCAGTTGAATTTATCATTTGCTGCTGGGTGTTCTCGACTGGTTCAGTTGAATTTGTCATTTGCTGCTGGGTGTTCTCGACTGGTTCAGTTGAATTTGTCATTTGCTGCTGGGTGTTCTAGCCTGGTTCAGTGGAATTTGTCGTTTGCTGCTGGGTGTTGTCGTTTGTCGTTCGCTGGGTGTTCTCGCCTGGTTCAGTTGAGGCAGGGACATCGGAGTAACAGGCCCTGCGAAGTTCTTCTGGGTAGCCGAAGGCACAAGGCCGTCAAGCTACGCCCTGTTTCTTTCATGGCGCCGCGCGCAGGGTATCGCAGGCCACGCAGGGGTGGTAATTCGGGGCAACAGAGTGGCACTAGAGACAGTGACCATTCCAGCCCGCGGAGAATCTCTCCTTTGGCCTGTGCCTCACCACCCTCAGGGGATTCGGAGAATTCTGCAGCAGATGTTTGCAACGCAGTGCAGACTGCGACTCTCTACTATCGACGCAAGAGGAACAAACCGGTTGTCAAGGCGATGATAACAGTTATTTTTGAGGAGGAGGATGAGGGGGAAGGAAGCTTGGAAGCTGACATGGAAGAAAGGACTTCCCCCTCAACGGACAACACTTCCAAGATTAAGGATAGTTCCTACAGTCCAGAATTGCAGAGTAAGATGGACGAGGACAGCACCTTCGGATACTCTGCTGAGCAGAAGGAAGCTTTACAAGAGATCAGTGGCCTCAAAGGGAAAGAGCCCCTGGTTTCTTCTGGGGTCCTTTAGAGGCTCAAAGGGGCACCCATCTCAGCAAGTCTTCCTCTCCACAAAGCCCGACAAAGAGAGAAGCGTCTGAAGATTCGTTTGATTATACCCTGTATCTAAAATTACCTCCTGGCATTGAGAGCATTGAAGATGTTCCGGTTGGCATGGAGGTGACTTGGGAGCGTGACCCGGTTCGTGCAGCTGAAGACCGCAAGAAGCGTGCGCAGGAGTGAGAGGCTGAGGCGCGGAAGAAGCTGGGAAATTAATGGCCGATGAGTTCTGGGTAAGCCTGTCCTCAGGCGATCAGTGTGTCTTTCTTTTTGGCTTCTTTTTGTGTAGGGTGGTATGCAGCAATGGAAAAATTGTTAGCTCAAATTAATGATGCTGTTATGGGTCTTGAGGTTTGGGTCTTGAGGTCAAGGTCTTGCGATCTGGGTCAATTTCTTGTTTCACAGTCTGTCTATGTCGAGTTTGTCTATCTGTGTCGATCCATGATGAAGTTCAAACCATCTCTCTTGGTATGTTTGGCAACGCTAGCCTGTATACGCAGACTTTTCAGGTTGGTGAAGAAAGTTTTTGACAGAGAGCTGCACACTCGCTCTCAGAGGTGTACACCTCTTGTAAATACTCTTTTTGATTTTTAATATATTTAGTTAGCCTTTGCCAAGCAAAAAAAAAAAATGAACCAAACTAGAGGTAAAACAAATATAGACCATTTTCCATAAAATAAAAATTAAATAAATAAAAATATCAAGAAATTTAGACTTCTGTGATCCATAACATTTGTTTAGAAATTTTTTTGGCGAAATCACATAATTGATCATTTGTCGACGCGTTTCGAACCAACTAGTGTGGTTCATCGTCAGGACAAGTTGAAGAAACAGATCCAGTTTAACGTGTTAAATAGTCTAAGCAGAGACTCCAACGGCTAAAAAGACTAGGGTCCTTAAGTTGAAAAATAGCTGTTAGTCTTTTTAGCCGTTGGAGTCTTTGCTTAGACTATTTAACACGCTAAACTGGATCTGTTTCTTCAACTTGTCCTGACGATGAGCCACACTAGTTGGTTTGAAACGCGTCAACAAATGATCAATTATGTGATTTCGCCAAAAAAATTTCTAAACAAATAAAAATATTTTAGATAAAAAATTGTATGCACAATGCCTCAAATTCTTATTGAGAGGGATCACGGTGATTTTTTTGTTTGCATGTATGTTTTCATCTATGGGATATGAGGATAAACTCTTTAATTAGGAACTTAGCTACATTACTTGGAACTAACAACAAATTTGTGCACATATGATCAAATCAGCGTACATATACATGTTTGTATTGGTTTAGATTGGATTTCAATCTTGGAGAGAGAGTATATAGGATTTTTCGGGGGAGCAAGACAATCTTGTAGCTCCAAGGAAAACCTCTTTTATAGTGAAAATTTTGACTAAAACATTGCAGACAACAGATCTGGAAACCTAATAGATTTGTAAACACACACACACACACACGAGCTATAATTTTTCATTATTGAAATTATATTTTTGAATGTAAAAAATGAGTTCAATGTCTTCAAAAATTACTTGAGAACTTGGATTGTATAAATTACATAGCTTAAACTAGAAATTCTAATAGATCTTTGCTTGATTTCAAAAAAAATTGACCAAAAAATATCCTTAAAAAGGGGCCACAATCAGACTACTTAAAATGTTTAGCCATAAAAAATATTTTTTTTCAATTGCTTTATATAATGAATATATAGTTTTTTAAATCATATATAATATATACACATTTAAATATTTTTCTTGAAATATTTTATCTATGGAATATATTTTCCACATTAAAATGAGTTCACTGTTATTAATATATTTTTGAATACATTTCAATATTAATTAGCCCTCCATATTAAAATATTTTATTTATTAGTCACATTGAATATTTTATTGTTAATTATATATTTATAAATGTTGCATTTTAATTTAATAATTAAATAAAATACACATTTCCCGAAACATTTTTACTTTTAATTACTCCTCTTACAACATTGAAATATATTATTATGATCAACATTAAAATAAATAGTCATTTACGCTCTCTCCATATACATATGTGATGGGCCTCTAAATTAGACATAAATTAAGGCCCATGGCTCTAAATTAAACATAAATTAAGGCCCATCTAACCATCCTTCAGCACATTAAACCTCTATTTTTGCATTAGATAATGTATTTTTAACTTTAATATATTCATTAGGAAGGTTTATGAATAATTGCATATTTGTATCTAATATTATTTATTTTTGTGCAATATTATGAGAATATTGGGCAGATTATGAAGCTTTGGAGGAGGAGATAATTTAGGGACTTGCTCCCTGCTATAGGAGGATCAATATTAAATAATAAATCAACACGATATTATGGAATTATGGCACATATTGTGGAACTCCAATGATTGAGTAAATTTAGGAATGTGTTCGCTGTCATTTAATGCAGATTCGTAGTATTAGGAACCAGATCCACTAATCAAGGGATTTTTGTGGGGAAAGCTTTCTCCTTTCATGGGGAATGATTCCTAATCATTTTGTATAAGTACCAAGTTGAATTTACCTCTAGGGGTGGATTTTTTTATTAATCTTCTTGTGGAGAGAACTCGTATTTTTCAACTCCATTGTATTTTCTTGCAGGGATGTAATTGTATTGATGAAATAATAAAGATTGGTGTCATGTTCAGCTTCTAATTCTTGTTCTCCTCCATAGGTCTTTGAGTTTCCTTGGGCTTGGCCATCCCAGGAGCCTCAGAGCCCTTTTATATCATTTGTTTTTATTCTTTTCACTTCTTATTCACATGCATCTCTTGTTATTGTTTCTTTCTATTTCTACATTTAGTATTAATGATTTCTTGTTGTAGGATTGGGTTAAATGGTTAATGTAAGTTCGTTTGCAGGGCCACAAGCATAATTTCATCCTTGGAAAATATTTGAAAGGTTATAGTAATCATTGAGATGCTTGGATTAGTTTGCTTATTCCCAAATCTAGATTTCTAGAACTCTTTTGTGGCAAATAGCTGCAAATTTCTGCTATTTTTTAGAGCATGCTAACGAGCTTCAATCAAGTTGATTCCACTTGCATTAGATCACAAAAACATTCTAGTTAATAAAAAAATTCACCTCATTGCATTTTCACTTGATTAGGTTAGGCATTTGATATATTTACTAGCTTACTAGTTCTCGAATTTCTGGATTTTCGACTAGTAATTTTTCGTTATTTAATAAGTCTTTAGCATGTATAGATGAATTTGTGGATAGATGCAGAAAATAATGTGTTGTTGCGGGAGCTTCTACATTACAAGGAAACCTCATCTCGTTCACCTCATCTAAGCCTCATCCACCCATGTCGCCAAAATCCACTAAAATCTCAATCTGAATTTCTATTTTATAAGCAAAAATTGTCATTTCCATTGAGCAAATCCACCCATATTGAAGCCCTTGCTTGAGTTCTGGGTAGTGTCCACCACCTCCATGCCTTATTTTTCCATTATCCACCTTTCACAGGTTCCATTCCATCTTCTAAACCACTTCCTAAGCTTTCGGCTTGTTATCGTAATAAAGCACAGGATCATGTAGGAACTAGTACATCATGTATACATCTTGTAGGAAATCCTATAGCGGCCTGTTTTGAGCTCGAATTGAGAAAAATCATCTTTGAAGCTGGGATTAGGCCTCTACTTTACCTCCATGCCTTCACAACCATTGTACCCCTCTTCCTCCACACCTGTCTCCCCTGCCAAAGAGCAAGGAAAGATTAGCATTTGCATTTATAAAATGAAAAGATAAAGAAAAATAGTTCTTTTTATTTATTAATTAACACATGCATGCATCAGTTAATACTCCCTAGATCAGATTCCATGCTTAGTTACTTTAAATCATCACATGTGATAAATAGGATTGAGTTAGGTTTGTTTTACATTTATTTCATGATATTTATGCAATTAGAATATGTTTCTTTCCTTGTACTTTATTTCTTGCAATTGGTTAGGGTTTCCATTTCGAGCAATTCATTTTCTGAAATTAGTTTAGGATTTGATTTCAGTACATGCACTCCATTACATCATGACAACAAAGGAAGGACACATTGTATGCTGCACATATAGTGTCAATACCTCTTAAGTTTGTACGAACCCCAAGTTGATAATTAAAGTTGGTAGGCTTGGGAGTTGCAGCATTCTTATTGCAATACCGAGGCTCATCACTTGTTGGCATCATTGCTAGGAAGGTGTCAAAGTATGCATTGTTTTCTTCCCTAGTTGATTCATTTCCTTTTACTTTTTGCAAAAACAAAAAATAATTGCATTAGGAATTTTTCATTTCAAAAATAGAAAAGTGTATTGGATTAGTGTTTTCATTCAATCCTAAAAACAAAAAAATCTCCAACACCAGCCCACCCCCCCATTTCATCACGTGGTTCAGTAAGAGCCACATCACCATTCACTTTTGCAGGTAGAAGAAGAAGATGGCAAAGAATGTAGAAGAAATGGATGGAGATGATGGCAATGAGGAAGATCCTCTCAGATTCACCATTCAAGATATTGATGGTAGTGTGCACATGAAGAACATCCCTCCATCTTTTCTTCCAAAATTTCATGGTCTAAGGTCAAAGGATCTGGAAACCTTTCTCTTTGAATTTGAAATTGTTTGTAGATCGTATGGTTACTTATTAAAATCTCAAACATTGAGATTGTTTCTGGAAACATTGAAGGATGGAGCTCTTAAATGGTTGATGAGTTTAGGGACTAATTCAATAAGATCATGGAATGATATGCAAAAGATATTTCTAGAAAAATATAAATATCATGATCTTAAAGGAAAAATCTTAAGAATGAATAAAAGAAAAGATGAGAGTCTAGAGGATCTAATAGAGAAGTTTATGTATAATGTTAAGAGGGAAAAACTACACAATTTAAGATCCGGCACACTAAAAACCCTCTTACTTAGAACAATTAGGGATGAGTGGATTGATCTCCTTGATCTCATGAGTAGAGGTGATCTATACCAACTATCATTTGAAGAAATTTGTGAAACATGCAAACAGATATCAGGAGGAAAAAATAAATAAATCAACATCAAGATCAGTAAGTCAAGATAAACTTGGAAATTTTCTTGATAACTTTAAAAAATAAATTCTTAGCAATCTAAGTGAACAAGTAGAAATGTTAAGAATTAAAAATGAGAAAAAAGAAGATGTTGATATTTGTGTCATCCATGCAGAATCACATGATGTTAAATATTTCTCCTCATTATCAAGGTTGAAGGAAGTTTACCAAGAGGACAATGGAGCAAGTCAATTTACAATGCAGCTATGTTATGTATCTCCAAGAGGACCATGGCATCCTATTCAACCTAGTATGATGCAAGAACCTAATTCACAATTTCAAGCTTATGCACATCGATCTCAAAGTAATTGGAACACAACATTTCCTTGGCAACATTGGCCATCTCAACCCCAAAACCAATCTTGGCAACAAGGTTGGCAAAGAACTTACGAGAGTCATCCACAATATCTTCAATATTTTCCTCAATATCCTCCATACCCAACTCCATGTTATCCCTACCATTCACCTCCACCACAACCACATCCATCTCAAATATCCACTCCCACTCAACTACATGTACCACCATTTCCAAACCCACACAATGAAGTAGCTCAGTGCACTCACAATGTTGAGGTACAACACTTCCAAATATCTCCTTTTGATCTCAATGTTATTCATCTCAGCTCAGGAAGAATATTAAAAAAACAGATTCTCTTGATGCCATTGAAGGACAACATGCAGAAAAAGAATATTCAAAAGAGAATATCAAATAATCATGGGCTGCACTTTATGAATAGAAGACAACAAAATCAGAGATTGAGACATCTCCCTCATGGTTACCATCAAATCCTCCATGTGTTCAAGAGAACAGTTAGAAAAAAGGAGGAAGATTTCAAGTTCATGGAAGAAGAAGACATCCAAGATGATCCAAATCAGCAAGTGGACCTGGGGCATCACAACTATATTGAAATATGGTTCCAGGCAGTCATTAAATTGTAACAACATTCTCTTCTTCAATTGTGCTTGATCCTTTCAAAGTCAAATCATTTGGTCTCTAAAATCCAGGTACATGTCAAATCATATATTGCAAGCCTACACATCAGTTTATCTTTCATCTTGATGTGCACATGGTTCCATTGGAAGTATTCTTATACTTGAAAGTAATTTTGTTTTTCAAGTAGGGTAGGGTAGAAAAAAAATGAAAAATAAGAGGGAAAGAATAAAATCTTAGGTGAAAACCTCTTTTGAGGCGCCTGAGATTGGATCATTGATTGAAAACCTCCATGAGGCAGTCAATGGGTTGGGAAAAAGAGAGAAAAGAGAGAAAAGAACATGGCATCAAACAAAGTGTTCTTGATGAAGAAGATTTACAATCTCAAGATGAAGGAGGGTGCTTTAGTTGCTGAGCATTTGAATGAATTTAATATTATTACTAGTCAACTTGCCTTTATTAAAATAATTCTAGATGATGAAATTATAACCATTTTGTTAATGTGTTTTATGCCATATATCTGGAAAAATTTAATTGTAGCTATGAGTACTTCAACACCTACAGGGGCCCTAAAGTTTGATGACATCGACAATTGTTTAATGAATGAGGAAATGTGACGCAAGTCATTTGCAAAACACCAGGGAGGAGAAGCTCTAGCTCTAGTTGATTGTGGTAGGCGAATTGATCGAGGCCAACAAGGGCGATCAAGAACGAGAGGCCGATCGAAATCAAGGAGGGGTAGGATCATCTGTTTTCGTTATGACAAGCTCGGGAACATGAAGAAGGAATGTTGAGTCTGGAAGAAAGGAAAAAATGGTCAAAGACTAGCCAATACAAATCACAAGTCATCCAACAAAAATGAAGGTGAGACTACTTATGTAGCCACAAATGGTGATGTGTTGTTTAAAGTTTCAATACAGGATTCATGTTTATATACATCTAGTAGTAGATTTGATTAGATCCTTGACTCTGGGGCATTTGGGGAATAATAATTTTTGCATTATTGTTGGAGTGGGAGATGTCCAGATCAAGATGAAGGATGGAGAAGATATATTGTTGAAACAGGTCAAGCATGTACCAGAAATGCGCATGAGTTTGATCTCTATGGGACAGTTGGATGATGAAGAGTATTCCACAAGCTTTGCTAAAGGAGGCTGGAAAATTAACAAAGGATCATTGGTCATGGCTAGAGGACCCAAGACATGAACATTATATACATTGAAGGCAATGATAAGAAAATCAGAGTTGGTTTTTGTCACAAAATAAGGAAATTCAACATATCTATGGCATAAGTGCTTGGGTCACATGAGCAAGAAGGGCTTAAAAATCCTTGTTGGTAAAAAAAAATTTTCAGGCTTGAAATCCTAGAATCTTGATATTTGTGAGCATTGTATATATGGTAGACAAAGAAGGGTTTCATTCGTTAGAGGTTGCCATGAAAAAAAGAAAAATGTGTTAGAATTGATACACTCATATGTGTTTGGTCCTGTTAACATCAAGTCATTAGGAGGATAATCATATTTTGTAACAATTATAGATGATGCATCCAGGAAGGTTTGGGCCTACCCTATGAAAACCGAAAGTGCAGTATTTGAAATATTTCAAAAATTCCATGTTGTTTTTGAAAGAGAAACTAACAAGTTTCTCAAGTGTGTGAGAACAGGTAATGGTGGAGAATATTTCTCAAATGCATTCAATTAATATTGTAACAGGTTTCACATAAAGCATGAGAAGATTGTGCCTAGTACTCCTCAACAGAATGGTGTCGCAAAAAGGATGAATCGCACCATTATGGAAAAGGTGAGAAGTATGTTGTCCAATTATGGTTTGGAGAAGAATTTTTGGGCAGAAGTTGTAAGGAAATCTTGTTATCTTATAAATCGATCTCCAAGTACAGACTTGGATGGCAACATCCCTAAAGAAGTTTGGACTCGTAAGAATTTGAATTATTCTCATTTGAACATCTTTGGATGTGAAGCATTTGTACATTGATCTGGATCTTGGGAGGAGGCCCCCAAGATCTAAAGAATTGCAATGCTAGAAAGAAAATGACAGAACACCCAGTAAATAAAACCCCAAAGAAACTTTTTATTAAAACCAATAATATCTATAAAGGCTACATTATGGCATACCATCTGTCCTTTTACAAAATGCAACTTGCTACTTATAGTATTTTTCAATTACAATACCACGGATCAATTCCATGGGTGGATGTCACAATACCGGGTCAATTCCATGGGTGAATGAATACCATGGGTGGATGTCACAATACCATGGGAAAATACCATGGGTGGATGTCACTTACAATACCATAGGTGGATAAATCCCATGAGTGGATGCCACTTACAATACCATGGGTGGATGAATAACATGGGTGGATGCATAACATGGGTTGATGCCATTTTCCATTCAGATAATTCCTCCCTCCTTAAGAAGCAATGGTCCCCATTGCGTGAATTTCCCTCCTACGAAGCCTTTGTCAAATATTAAGAGCCACTAAAGAGAAGGGTTTTATGTGGTTAACCCATAACCATGATGAACAGAGATCTGAGGATAGAGATACCCTGTAATGCTTGTGACCAACTGTGATACTGACAGTGTGTGGCCTAGCAAATGGACTTCAATGAAGTGTGGGTTTGTGGATGACCCATAACCATGATGAACGAAGATTCGAGGATAGAGATAACCTATAATGCTTGTGACCAACTGTGATATTGACAGTGTGCGGCCTAGAAAATGGACTTCGATGAAGTGTGGGTTTGTGGATGACCCATAACCATGACAAACGAAGATTCAAGGATAGAGATACCCTATAATGCTTGTGACCAACTACGATACTAACAGTGTGCAGCCTAGCAAATGGACTTCGATGACAAGGATTTAGTGCAGTTGACCCATAACCATGATGTTGGTTGTTGATGAAATAGCAGGTGCCTACATAGCCTGGGGTGGGAGGGCACGTCTCCAAATAACCCAAGCCAAATGCTGCTATGCTGAAACTGATGAATGTGAAGCAAGTGCCAACTAAAGTGGGGTGGGAGGGCACGTCTCCAATAGGAACCCGCTCCCAATGTTGCTCCAGAATTAAAATGGACATAACTCGGTCAATATAACTTAGAATATTTATTATAACCTATTTTTGGAAGCAGAAGGACCATTTTGCATCTTCCCATGTGTTGGAAATCCTTATCTGGACACCCTGGAATCTCCGATTCGCGCTGCAATTTTTTTCCACTATCACAAAAGTTCTGAAAAAAATAGTTGATTTTAAATGAGCGATATCTCCCACATCCGAACTCCGATTAGACCCATTTGTTTTTTGAAATTGGGTGATTTTTCAAGAGGATATCAAATCTACAATCCTTTTTCTGAAGTTCTGCGCAAAAACTTCAAAAAGTTATAGGAGATTCGTCGTCCACCAATTCTTGTCAAAAAACAATTCTACAACATAGCTGATTTTAAATCAACGATATCTACCTCATCCAGACTTCGATTTGGCCAATTTTTTTTTGAATTTTGGTATTTTTTCACAAGGAATCCAAATTTGTTATTTGTTTTTGTAAATATTGTACCAAATGTTTCAAATATGATCTGCAAACTCGCTGGCCAAAAAAAAAATCCTGCAAAAAAATGAAAAAAGAAAAATTCTTCCTGCTTGGCCCAAGAAAGTGTTATGCGGTGGTCGTAGCGTGTGTCTGAATGTTATTGAATATTGCTGCAAAAATTTGAAACTGAAATACACATGAAATCCTCATTCCCATGGAATCGTAACCTGCTTCAATACCACTTATCCAGATCTTGGAGGGAGGCCCCCAAGATCTAAAAAATTGAAATGGATCTTGGGGGGAGAAACCCCCAAGATCTGAAAACTTGAATTTCTAGAAGAAAAAGAGGATAATGTCCAATAAACAAAACCACAAAGATTTTTTTTTATTAAAATGGAGAATAACTGTAAGAGCTACATTGTGGCGGAAAAACTGTCCTTTTACAAAATGTGACTAGTTACTTATAGTATTTTTCAGTCATAATACCACGTGTCAATTCCATGGGTGAATGAATACCATGGGTGGATGTCACAATACCATGGCTCAATTCCATGGGTGGATGTCACAATACCATGGGTAAATTCCATGGGTGAATGAATACCATGGGAAAATACCATGGGTGAATAAATACCATGGGTGGATGTCACTTACAATACCATGGGTGGATAAATATGATAATAACTATAAAGGCTACATTGTGGCAGACCATCTGTCCTTTTACAAAATGCGACTAGTTATAGTATTTTTCAGTTACAATACCACGGGTCAATTCCATGGGTAAATGAATACCATGGGTGGATGTCACAATACCACGGGTCAATTCCATGGGTGAATGAATACCATGGGTGGATGTCACAATACCACGGTCAATTCCATGGGTGAATGAATATCCATGGATGGATGACAAATACATGGAAAAAACCATGGGTGGATGTCACTTACAATACCATGGGTGGATAAATCCCATGAGTGGATGCCACTTACAATACCATGGGTAAATTCCATGGGTGGATGAATAACATGGGTGGATGAATACCATGGGTTGATGCCATTTTCCATTTGGATCATACATATTCTAAAAGAAAATAGAACTAAGCTAGATGATAAATCTATAAAATGCATTTTTCTGGGATATGTGGATGAAGAATTTGGCTATCATTTATGGGATCTAGTCAAATATAAAATTATTAGAAGCAAGGATGTTATATTTAATGAATCAAAAATGTTTAAGAGGACTCTAGGTGAATTGGAGGTCAAGAAAGTTATTGATAGGTTTGAAGAGAAATAGGAAGACATCCCACCAATGTAAGAAAATGAATAGCAAATCCTAGATCGGGAAGGAAATCAAGTGGAAAATGATGAACACCAGTAAGAAGGAATCTTGCTGGAACCTTTACATGGATTCAACCTAATAATGCACCAGCATAGTTGGTTCACATATCTTCTAGGCCTCATAAGAATTCACAAAGGTATCCTCCTTCAAACTATATACTATTGATTGATGAAGGTGAGCCTAATTGTTTTCAAGAGGCTTGTAAAGTTGAGCACAGTAAAGAATGGAAGAAAGAGATGGAGGACAAAATGAACTCTTTGTTGGAAAATAAAACTTGGGAGTTGGTGAAGCTCCCAAAAGGTAGAAAGGCTCTACAAAACAAATGGGTTTACAGGATTAAGCACAAAGGTGATGAAAAGAAGGAGAGGTATAAAGAAATGCTGGTGGTGAAAGGATTTGCCCAAAAGGAAGGTATTGAATTCACTGCAATTTTCTCACATGTTGTTAATATGTCATCCATTAGAGTCATTATTGCTCTTGTTGTTGCTTTAGACTTAGAATGTGAACAGTTAAATGTAATAACTATTTTCCTTCATGGAGAATTGGAGGAAGAAAATTATATGGAGCAGCCAGAAGGCTTCATAGAAAAAGGCAAAGAAGACCTTGTTTGCAGGTTGAAGAAGCCTCTATGCATTGAAACAAGCACCTCGACAATGGTACAAGAAATTTGATTCATTCATGTTGAAACATGGTTTTCACAGGTTGGAAACTGACCATTGTGTCTATATTAAGAGGTATGATCAAGGAAAGTATATCATATTATTTTGAAATGTGGATGACATGTTGATTATTGGGCATGATAAAAATATGATCAATAGGTTGAAGAAAAATTTGGGCAGCAAATGTACAATGAATGATTTGGGTCCAGCACAACAGATATTGGGCATGAGGATCATGCGTGACAGGAAAACCAAAAGGTTGTAGTTGTCACAAGAAAAATATATCAAGAATGTGCTTAAAAGGTTTAATATGAAGGATTCCAAGCCATTTTGTACGCCCCATGCACCTCACTTCAAGCTGAGTACTAAGTTATGTCCTAGTGATGACAAGGAGAAGGAAGAGATAAGCAAGATTCCTTATGCTTCAGTAGTTGGCAGCTTAATGTATGCCACGGTATGTACATGACCATACATTGCATATTCGGTGGGAGTAGTGAGCAGGTTCCTTGCCAATCAAGGAAAACAACATTAACAAGAAGTAGAATGAATTTTGAGGTATCTCAAGGGTACTAGTCATTATTGTTTATGTTTTGGTCATAATGAGATTGTGCTTGAAGGATTCACAGATGCAGATATGGCTGGAGATATCGACACCAGAAAGTCCACTACAGGTTATTTGTGCACATTTGCAAGTGCAACAGTATCTTGGGTGTCAAGGCTACAAAGAATAGTATCTCTCTCTACAACAGAGGCAGAGTACATAGCTAACACAGAATCTTGTAAAGATATGTTTTCGATGCAACGATTCTTAGGAGAGATAGGTATAAAGCAGGACAAGTATGTTATATATTGTGATAGTCAAAGTTCCATTCACTTGGAAAAAAAACCCAGCATTTCACTAAAAAATGAAGCACATTGACTTAAGATACAATTGGATCCGGCATGTGTTGGAGGAAGGATGATTATCATTGGGAGATATCCATACAGATAAGAACTCTGCTGATATGCTCACAAAGATTCTACCAAGAAATAAGCATGACATATGTAGAGTCATGGTAGGAATCGTTGTGACTTGATCTAGGATTCTTTATTCAACATCAAATGGGAGAATGTTAAACATGAAGTATAATTAAAATAAATAATCACATCGACCTCACCATCCTCAGTCGTTCATCACCCATGTCACCGACGCCAACCTACTACGCGTCCCAGTGACTCCACTGTGCATTCATGTATTCCACATGATAGAATTGGAGAATTATAGAGCTTCTTCCATCTATAAATGTTTGATCTCTCCTCTACCTGAGTAATCCAAACCAAGGAAAGGCCCTCCAGTAATGAAAAGCTTGTGTTTTCTATGTTTTCGATTTTCCATTCTTGTTTTTTATTTGATGCGTGTCTCTGAATTTGTGAAGTCTTGTGTTGTTTGTGCTCCTCTGCACCCATCATTATTGCCCTCTTTTATTTTTAAATTACATCAAAACAGAAAATTTTCCCCTCAATGGCAAAATTTATGTTGTGTGGTTTTATTATGTAGAGCCAAATGAGATAAATGTATAGTCCCCTTCCTCGCTTCTCACAATTTTCTATGCAGGGAAAGTGAACACTTACAATGTACCGACAGATAAGGTAGTGTAGTGGTCTTGCACAAGAAGGATTTTTTGCTCATCTTGTGGATTTTATTATATTTCATTGAAGTCCTTCCAATATCAAATTTGTAGATATTTTTTTGGTAATTTGCATTGAGATGTTTTTTGTTTTGCGGTGGCATTGAAATCAAAGACCATAAATAAATGGGACTCCCTCATCGTTTGCATCGATGCCCTCTACACCTTCAAATGCCATCTCTCCGTCCTCATCACTTGTAGCGAGTGGCAGTTAAACCCAAATTAATATAACAATAAAAAGCAATAAGAGGAACTATAACTAAATAGTAAAGCCAATCTAAATACGAATGTTTTCCAATTAATGAAAAATGTAAATTTGACAGAAGTTTGCAATTCTTGTTGCAGTGGCACTTCCAACAACTCCAAAATTTTCTATTCCCTGATTTTTAGAGAAGAGAAATGAGAGGTTCCATGAAGGAATGGCTCCTTAGTCTCCCTGCTGCAAAATTGATTCATGTTTAAACTCCATGTCACCATATAAAAGATATCAAATTCCTTTTGCCTTGCAAATTATTTTTATTTTATTAAAAAGAACCTTTCACCTTAATTGGTGGGTTATTAGCGGAAGTTTTAAAATGACAAGTTTTGATGTTGGAAATTGTAATATGAAATTACTTTTATTTGATTGTTGAAGCAGACATTTCACTTATTTGAATGAATAAGGAAAGAATGGAAAGAAAGCATTTTTTGATTGGGAAAAATGTCTTTGTTCACTGATATTCGATAAATAATCTAATAACCAAAAACGAATTTAAAAATTTCTTTATTTAAAATTTTTCAATATTCTAATCTTGTAATTAATCCATAGTATTAAATATTTGACAAACCATCTATAATTTTTTTAATCTTAATTAAAAATTATAAAATCTCATTATTAAAGTGACGAATTTTTTTAGTGGAGAGGGTCATTCTACAGCTCAGAATGAAGGGAGTGTGTAGTTTAGTCAATCCATGGTGCATTAAATAAAACAAAATTAAAATTGTGTTTCTAATAGAAAATAAGGTGGCGAAAAAAATGTGGAATGAGATTTTAAATTTGGATACTTATTCAAAATATTTAATAAGAGATTTAAAATAAATTATTGAAGATTTATGTTAATTTATGTTGATTTATTTCATATATAATATATATATTATATATTATATTATTATATATATAGTATAATATACTATTATATGTATATATATAATATATAGTTATATTATAATATATATATATTTATGATAGATAGATAGATAGATAGATATAGATATAGATATATATAGATATAGATATAGTTAAAAAAATTATTTGGTCTTATATATATTCTATTTAGCATTCAAAAATACAATTTAAACAATGAAAAATAACATATTATATAGTTTGCACATGAAGAAATTTGATCCCTCTCGGCTCATGTTAGATTTGTACTTAAGATGGATCTATGTTGGTCTAGCCAAAATTCATTAATTATCTCATTGGAAAGGGATGTATGTGTTTTCTCCGTAGAATATAAATGTTTCTTGTAAATGGTATTTAATTATATCCATCTTAATCACGGATCTAACATGAGCCCAGAGAGATCAATTTTCTTCAGATGCAAACTTATTTTAGAGTGCAAAAACAATGTGTAATTTTTCATTGTTTTAATTGTATTTTTGAATACTATAGAGATTACATTACTTAAACTGATAAGTCCAAAAATTCTTTCTTGGATTTCAACAAAAAAAATGGTATACCTAAAAAAGGATTAAACTGTAATGGGACCACTTCAAATGTTTTAACCAATAAAACTTAATTTTTTCAATAGCTTTATATGATATATAAATAATTTTGTAAAACAATATATAAAATATTTTACATAACATGTGCACTAAGCCATTCTATCAACACACATTAATTTTTTTTTATTAATATATTTTTAAGTATATGTAAATATTAATTCATCTTAAAATATTGTGTTCATAATCCACATTGGATATTTTATTATATTAGGTCATATGGACAACTAATTAAACATGCATTGCATATTATTATTATTTTTTTATTATAGCAGGCATTTCTTTTATATTTAGAGAATATTTTATTTTTATATGAATAGGGACATGTATCAACTCCAAGTTGAGCACGGGCACACAACTTGAGTGGGCGTAATGGTTAAGAGCATGTGTTTCCTCCTAAGAGGTCACAGGTTCAAAACCAAATGGGGGTAGAGTATGTATGCCTTCTAGACTTAGAAATCAAGAGGTGGGTCCCTTGTCCCACAAACAAGGGGGTCTCATAGGGTCTCATACACAAAATTGGTGTATGGCTTAGCCGTGACCTAACAATTGGATAATAATAATACTTGCACATGGCCTTCACATTGAGTTTTGTCACACAAACAAGGGGGTCTCATAGGGTCTCATACACAAAATTGGTGTATGGCTTGGCTGTGACCTTACAATTGGATAATAATAATAATAATACTTACACATGGCCTTCACATTGAGTTTTGTCTCACAAACAAGGGGATCTCATAGGGTCTCATACACAAAATTGGTGTATGGCTTGGCCGTGACCTTACAATTGGATAATAATAATAATAATACTTACACATGGCCCTTACGATTGGATAATAATAATGATAATACTTACATAATAATAATACTTACACATGGCCTTCACGATGGGTTGTAGAATGAGCCTCTCCTTACAATTGGATAATAATAATATTAATACTTACACGTTGGATAATAATAATAACAACAATACTTACACATGGCCTTCACACTGTGTTGTAGAATGAGCCTCTCCTGGACAAGTGGAACAACGTTATTTTATATATAATGTGATTGTCTGTGGTATATAATTAATTTCATTGTTATTTTAAATATAATGTGGTTATCTGTGTTATATAATTAATTTCATTGTTTTTATTTTTAAATGTTATTTAATATAGTAACCTGACCAATGTTATTGTATTCATATATAAATTATGGATATTTATTAATCTTTTATTGTGGAAATTCGTAATTTATAAATAAAATTTGTTATAATACCATAAGCCAATATCATTCCAAAAACCATTAATTTGCAAATAAGATTTGTTATAATATCATAGGCCAATACCATTCCAAAAAACCATAATGCATGTTCAACATTTTTTTATTAATTAATTTAATTAAAAGAGCGGAAAAAACATAACTACTTTTGAGATAAGTTTAAACCTTTGATTTGTGACTACTACTACATATATTCTAAAATATCATGCATAGTTTAAATCCCTACCATCAACATAATAATTATTGATAATTAAATTATATGTATACCTACTCCAAAATAGACACAAAATAATTAAATTTGTTAAACACAACCATGGAAAAAATGAGATGTGAAAGATAAAACATGAATATTTCTATTAACAAATATATATTGCCATGCATGAAACCAATGTAACGCGATGCCTATATTCCTCGTTATTGATCTTACACTACACTATAATTGGGGGAGCATCAACGTAGCATCTGTTCAGAACTACAAAAGAAGTACACATCATGCTACTTTCGATGGAAGTACAAGGAAATGACACAGCTATTGTATTCTTGGTCGGCCATGTTTAACCAAGGCACCCAACTCGTACCCTCTTTCTCGACTTTTGCACCTCCAGCAATAATTGCACCTATATTTCCCCTCCCCTTTGGATCTTTCTTTACTTGTATGTCATTCCAAGCTTTTAAATTGTCCGCCCACTTTCTTTCCCAAAGCGTATATATGTCGCATATCATCCCTCACCAGTCACAAGCGATCCAAGTGCTTGACATGATTGCAATGTCCATGTCATCTTTCTTTTCCTTTTCTTCTTATTGTTTTCTTATTGAAGGTCCAAGATGATGAGATTCTCATACATGTAAATCATTGTTTGATGTTCATACCCTAATTTTGTTTATGTTCTGCTTTCACTTTAAGAGGAAAAGGAAACGATAAATGGTTAAGACCATGTGCTTACTCTTAAGAGGTCACAAGTTCAAAACCAAAGGGGGTAGAGTATGTATGCCTTCGTAGACTTAGCAATAAAATGTCCCTTGTCCCACAAACAAGGGGGTCTCATATACCACCTCCCTTGTCCCACAAACAAGGGGGTCTCATACACCAATTTGATGTCTGGCTTGGTTGTGACCTTAAATTGGATAATAATTTTTTTCTATTTTATTATAGCAGGGGTTTCTTTTATATTTACAAAATATTTTATTTTTATATTAATAGGGACACGTGTCAACTCCAAGTTGAGCACAAAAATACTTACACACCGCCCTCACACTGGGTTGTAGAATGAGCCTCTCAGCTCAAGAAATGTGGGTTTTTCCAGGATCTTTGAATACTTTAACTGGCAATGATAAGGGAAAACAACCCTCAGAAAAATCATGGGAAAATCTCGCAGCATGGGCAAAGAAAAACAGTATCACAGGTAATGTTTGATTCTACTCAATGGGATTTTAAAGAAAATTAACAATTTTCTAGTAGGAATTGTTTCCCAAATTTAGTAGCAAAAAGATAACTCCACACTTGTTAGATTTTTGAACCTACAGTGGCCTATAATTTTTATGGGTACATGTGTAAAATTAAATTTATGAACCGATTTTGTTATACTAAAACTTGAGTATCTAAACTTATTGTTCAAATATTGACTCACTCCTTATTACACTCAAATAAAGGCAGAACTGCTTGGTTGGTTTAGTATTTTTATTTATCAGAATCACAATAAATTAAATCTTGTTTCTTAAACATGAAGCCGAATTACAAAAAAAAAAAAATCGGCGTTGACGAATAATGAAGGGGGCGCAAACCATTGTGTAATAAAGTGGCCTTTTATAGGTTTGCGTTGGGACTATTCTCAGTTAGCGTCTTGGACTTTTTCATTGGCCAAAGCATCATTAGCATAGCGAGGACTCTCTCTAGTCCCTTCGATTCGGGGACTTCTTTCACACCCTACGGCCTCTTTCGACACCCACGCTCTTCAAGGAGGGTCGATTTATCTTGTGCATGCCACCTGATGTCACGACGTTGAAGCTCAGCACTGTACCAATGAGCCCTTCTTTGGCAAAGTCCCGCTATCTGCTAGAGAACTCTGGAAGGTGGAGGCAATGACCAGTGGAATGGTATGGGATCGTGTATGTTTGTGAGTTGTGGTTGTGGTTGTTTAAACGAACAACATTAAAAACATGGGGTTGGAAGTAATGCATTTTAATTCATTAATTAATTATTTAATTATTAAATTAAAAAGAAGAGGTGTTCCTTTGTTAAAAGGGAGGCGTGAAAAAAGGGAGGTGCTCCTTTATTAAGGGAGACAGATTTTTATTTTAAAAGGGAGGTGATCTTTGTTATATGATAAAAAAATTATTAAAGGAGGTGGATTTTGTCTTTTATTTTAAAAGGTGCAATAATTAAAGGTTTTTTTGTAAAGTTTTATTTTGTAAGAGGAGTTTGATTTTCTAGGGCATGAATTTTATTAACAATGGAGACAGCAATTACAGATATGGAGAAATTGAGCAGGACTATTTTTTCCCTATGGAAAACACAAATGAAGGATATATTGATTTTGTAGGATCAATATTTGTCGATTGAGGGTGTAACAAAGAAACCCTCATCAATGACAGATGAGGAATGGAATAAGCTAGATAGAAAGGCGATTGCAACAATCCACCGGTATCTAGCAAAGAATGTGTATTTCAATGTGTCCAAAGAAAATACGGCAAAAGGATTATGGAAGAAGCTCCATGATCTATATGAGAAGAAAATGACATCAAACAAAATATTCTTGGTGAAGAAGCTTTACAATCTCAAGATGAAGGAGGGTGCTTCAGTTGTTAAGAATTTGAATGAATTTAATATTATTACTAGTCAACTTGCCTCTATTAAAATCATTCTAGATGATGAAATTAGAGCCATTTTGTTAATGTGTTCTATGCCATACAACTGAGAAAATTTAATTGTAGCTATGAGTACTTCAGCACCTGCAGGGACCCTGAAGTTTAATTATGTCGATAGTTTTTTAATGAATGAGGAACTGCGATGCAAGTCAATTGCAAAAAACCAGCAAGGAGAAGCTCTAGCTCTAGGTGATCGTGGTACGAGAATTGATCGAGGCCGACAAGGACGATCACGATCGAGAGGCCAATCGAAATCAAGGAGGGGAAGGATCATTTGCTTTCATTGTGGCAAGCTCAGGCACATGAAGAAGGAATGTTGAGTCTAGAAGAAAGGACAAAAGGATCAGAGACCAGCCAGTACAAATCACAAGTCATCCAACACAAATGAAGGTGACTGATGTAGCCACAAATGGTGATGTGTTTTTTATTGTTTTAGTAGGGGATGCATGTTAATATGCATCTAGTAGTAGCTTTGATTGGGTCCTTGGATATGGGGCATCTCACCATGTAACCCCATGCAAAAATAATTTTGTTGCATATAATCCTGGTGATTATGATAGAGTGTATTTGGGAAATAACCATTTTTGCATTTTTGTTGGAGTGGGAGATGTCTAGATCAAGATGAAGGATGGACAAGATATATTTTTGAAACAGTTCAAACATGTACCGGAAATGCGCATGAGTTTGATCTCTATGGGACAGTTGGATGATGAAGGCTATTCCACAAGCTTTGGAAAAGGAGGCTGGAAAATTAGCAAAGGATCATTGGTCATGGCTAGAGGACCCAAGACATGAACATTCTATACATTGAAGGCAATTAGAAGAAAATCAGATTTTGTTGTCACAAAAGAAGGAAATTTAGCAGATCTCTGGCATAAGCGCTTGGGTCACATTAGAGAGAAGGGTTTAAAAATCCTTGTTGGTAAAAAATTATTTCCAGGTATGAAATCCTACAATCTCGATCTTTCTAAGCATTGTATATGTGGTAGAGAAAGAAGGGTTTAATTCCTTAGAGGTTGCCATGATAAAAAGAAAATTTTGTTAAAATTGATACACTCAGATGTGTTTGGTTCTGTTAACATCAAGTCATTAGGAGGAGAATCATATTTTGTAACAATTATAGTCTAGGAATATTTGTGCCTACCCTATGAAAAGTAAAAGTGCAGTATATGAAATATTTCAAAAATTCCATGTTGTTGTTGAAAGAGAAACTAACAAGTTTCTCAAGTGCTTGCGAACAGTTAATGGTGGAGAATATTTCTCAAATGCATTCAAGTAATATTGTAACAGGTTTGGCATAAAGCATGAGAAGATTGTGCCTAGTACTCCTCAACGGAATGGTGTCGTAGAAAGGATGAATTGCACCATTATGGAAAAGGTGAGATGTTGTCCAATTATGGTTTGGAGAATAATTTTTGGGCAGAATTTGTAAGGACAACTTTCTATCTTATAAATCGATCTCCAAGTATAGCCTTGGATGGCGACATCCCTAAAGAAGTTTGGACTGGTAAGAAGTTGAACTATTATCATTTGAAAATATTTGGATGTGAAGCATTTGTACATATTCTAAAAGAAAATAGAACTAAGCTAGATGATAAATCTATGAAATGCATTTTTCTGGGATATGCGGATGAAAAATTTGGTTATCGTCTATGGGATCTAGTCAAAAATAAAATTATTAGAAGCATGGATGTTATATTTAATGAGTCAAACATGTTTAAGAGGACTCTAGGTGAGGTGGAGGTCAAGAAATTTATTGACGGGTTTGAAGATCAATAGGAATACATCCTAATTGTTTTCAAGAGGCTTGTAGAGTTGAGCACAATAAAGAATGGAAGAAAGCGATGGAGGAAGAAATGAACTCTTTGTTGGAAAATAAAAAAGGGAGTTGTTAAAGCTTCCAAAAGCTAGAAAGGCTCTACAAACAAAGGGGTTTACAGGATTAAGCACAAAGGTGATGAAAAGAAGGAGAGGTATAAAGCAAGGTTGGTGGTGAAAGGATTTTCCAAAAATGAAGGTATTAACTTCACTGAAATTTTCTCACATGTTGTTAAGATATCATCCATTAGAATTATTCTTGGTCTTGTTGTTGCTTTAGACTTCGAATGTGAACAGTTAAATGTAAAAACTACTTTCCTTCATGGAGAATTGGAGGAAGAAAATTATATGGAGTAGCCAGAAGGCTTCATAGAAAAAGATAAAGAAGACCTTGTTTGCATGTTGAAGAAGCCTCTATGGGTTGAAACAAGCACCTCGACAATGATACAAGAAATTTCATTCATTCATGTTGGAACATGGTTTTCATAGGTTGGAAGATGACCATTGTGTCTATATTAAGAGGTATGATCAAGGAAAGTATATCATATTATTTTTATATGTGGATGACATTTTGATTGTTGGGCATGATAAGAATATGATCAATAGGTTGAATTAATATTTTGGCAACAAATTTGCAATGAAGGATTTGGGTCCAGAACACCATATATTGGGCATGAGGATCATCTGTGATAGGAAAAACAAAAGGTTGTGGCTGTCACAAGAAAAATATGTCAGGAATGTGCTTAATAGGTTTAATATGAAGAATTCCAAGCCATTTTGTACACCCCTTGCAACTCACATCAAGATGAGTACTAAGTTATGTCCTAGTGATGACAAGGAGAAGGAAGAGATGAGAAATATTCATTATGCTTTAGTAGTTGGCAGCTTGATGTATGCCACGGTATTTATACGACCAATCATTGCATATTCAGTGGGAGTAGTGATTAGGTTCCTTGCCAATCCAGGCAAACAACATTGGCAAGCAGTAAAATGGATTTTGAGGTATCTCAAGGGTACTAGACATTATTGTTTATGTTTTGGTCATAATGAGACTATGCTTGAAGGATTCACAGACATAGATATCGCTAGAGATATCAACACCAGAAATTCCACTACATGTTATTTGTGCACATTTGTTGATGCAACAGTATCTTGGGTGTCAAGGCTAAAAAGAATAGTAGCTCTCTCTACAACAGAGGTAGAGTACATAGTTGCAACAGAGGCTTGTAAAGATATGTTTTGGATGCAATGATTCCTAGGAGAGATAGGTATAAAACAGGACAAGTATGTGCTATATTGTAATAGTCAAAGTGTCATTCACTTGACTAAAAACCCATCATTCCACTAAAAAACGAAGCACATTGACTTAACATATCATTGGATCTGGCATGTTTTGGAGGAAGGACAATTATCCTTGTAAAAAATCCATACAAATAAGAACCCTGTTGATATGCTCACAAAGATTCTACCAAGAAATAAACATGAGATATGTAGAGGCATGGTAGGACTCAGTGTGAGTTGATTTAGGATTCTTCATTCGGCTTCAAGTGGGAGAATGTTAAACATGTAGTCGAATTAAAAAAAAAAATGGCATCGACCTCACCATCCTCAGTCGTTCGCCACCCACGCCAACCTACTACGTCGTCCCAGTGACTCCACTGTGTAGTCATGTATTCCACATGATAGAATTGTACAATTCTAGAGCTTCTTTCATCTATGAATTTGTAATCTCTCCTTTGTCTGAGCAATGCAAGCCAAAGCAAGGCCCTCCAATAATGAAAAGTTTGTGTTTTCTATGTTTTCAGTTTTTCGTTCTTGTTTGTGATCTGTTGCGTGTAGTTGAATTCGTGAAGTCTTGTGTTGTCTATGCTCCTCTACGCCCATCATTGTTTCCCTCTTTTATTTTTAAATTACATCATATAGAAAAATTTCCCCTCAATGGAAAAATTTATGTTGAATGCGATTTTATTATGTCGATCCAAATTATATAAATGTACAATCCCCTTCCTCGCTTCTCACAATTTTCTATGCAGGGAAAGTGAACATTTACAATGTACTGGAAGATAAGGTAATGTAGCAGTCTTGCACAAGAAGGATTTTTTCTTAGCTTGTGGATTTTATTATATTTCATTGGAGTCCTTGAAATATCA
>APFE031039555.1:263869-274035 GCA_000404065.3 Pinus taeda
AATCATCATTAACAATGTATAAGTACTAGCATAGATCCATCCTAACCATGAAACTATCTAGTGCTGGGGAATTAAATCTCTTGAGGTGCAAATTTTTATTCAAGTTTTACACTTTAAAAGAGGTCTAAACCTAAAGATATTTGATTCCACTTGAGGCTTGATACATCTATGATTAAGATGGATTTACATTGATTTTATATATGAATTCTCCAATTTTGAGGAGGATACAAAAGTACTTAGACACCATTCAAGTGAACTTCCCATCCAAATAAATGCTCTCTCTTATGGTTGTTGTTTTCTATATTAGAAATAACAAGATTGTAATTCTGGGAGATGAAAGCACTCAATCTTACAATAGACTATTAGACATTCACAAACTCTCATATCTTCATGTTTTTGTGACATTGGATAGACTTTTTATCGGCCAAAGGCTACCTTTCTATGCTACTCGTATGGTTTCCCTAGTAGCAAACTAGTAGTGACAAAAGGATAATTGCATTTTGGTTATATGTATTTATAAACTACATGTTGAGCATGGAAAAAATTACACATCATTTTGACCAACGTACCTATAAAATATTCTGACAATACAATCCATTATGAGATTGTAGTTTTTCATTGTTTAAATTACATTTTTAATGCATAAATGGATTTAGAGCTTTGAAAACAATTGGGCACTCTGATTTTATAGACTTCAAAATTTAAACTTGTAATTCCAATAAATCCTTTTGTGGTTAATGACCACCCACTATGGAAAATAGACTATAAAATTTAAGTGTAATTCCAATAAATCATTTTGTGGTTAATGGTCAACCACTAGTGAAACTAGACTAGTAGCACATAAAGGTAGCTTTTTTCCATATAAATAGTTTATCTAGTTGCGCAAGAACATGAAGATATGAAAGTTTGTAAAAATCTAATAATCTATTGTAAGATTGAGTGCTTTCATCTCCTAGAATTGTAGCCTTGTTGTAGATATGAAAGTTTGTAAAAATCTAATAATCTATTGTAAGACTGACTGCTTTCATCTCCTAGAATTATAGCCTTGTTGTTTCTAATACGGAAAACAAAAGCTATAAGAGAGAGAATTTATTTAGATGGGAACTCGACCTGAGTGGTGTAAAGTACATTTGTATCCTCGTAAAAATTGCGTGCACATATAAAACAAACTAGCATAGATTCACCTTAACGCTAGATTTATCAAGCGAGGAAAGGAATCAAATATTTTAGGCTTTATCCTCTTTTAAAGTGCACAACTTGTATAAATATTTGAAAATCAAGGGATTTGATCCCTCTAGACACTTGATAGATTCAGGGTTAATATGGATCTTCGCCTATATAAAATTATATTACTTAATATGGGCATGAAAGTATTTTACTTATGGCTCATCGTGGAATAATTTTTTTTTTCCATTAATATTTTCTTTTTAAACACTACATATCAACTCTGGATCCGAGGTGGTAGTGAAAGGCTTCTTCTGTGCTCTTTACTACTAGGTAAACTGGTCAAACTAAATCCTAGCATTGCTGAATTTGTACTTGGAATTGGATATGCTTGGGTTCTTCTTTGTTTTCACTTGCTTCTAGAAGGGTTGTAATAACAATTATGAACATAAGTAGCACATTAAAAATGAGATTATTAACCGATAACAATGATGAATAAATATTTATAAATAATAATAATAAATATAACTAACACAATCATAAAAATAAGATTATTAATGGTTTATAAAACTTTAATTAATATATAAAAACAAAAGATAAATACAAGCTATCAAACATCCAAATTTAATTAGTAGGCAAACCAGGCACATAACCATCTCATCTAAGACCTCCAACCTAATGAAAGATGCCAATGGACACTGCATTTATGTGAAGGACCTGCATGGCTTGTAATCAGTAAGGGATGGATTGTATATCAAGATCCTAAGAAAAAGAAGAATATGCCGACGGAAAAACTTACAGAAAAAAGAAAAAGCCTTCCTTGGTAAACCTTCCGAATGCCTTCCATATGTGACCCTGGTTAAACGTGGCCGAAGGAGAACACAGCAGCCGTGTCATTTACCAGCAATTTCGTTGTAATTCCATCGACAGGAATCCAAAGGGAAACAAAAAAATTCCATCGACAGGAACATGACGTGTACTTAGTTATGTAGGTATGAAATTATATTTGCAGTTATGGTTGTTATTTTTCCATAAAAATTATATTTATAGTTATATTTCTGTTGCTAAAATGGTGAATAAAGATAAGGTGATATATTAATAAATTTATTTTAAAGTTTTAAATTTAGAGATTCCGTACTTTCTTATGCAAAAAATTGGATATCTACCTGTGTATAAATTGGAGAATGGGTTCTCACTTAGAAACCTTTCAGAAATTATAGAAATTATATTTGCAGTTATGTTTGTTATTTTTCTTTAAAAAATATATTTGCAATTACATTTATTTTGATTTTATAAATAATTAAAATAGTTTTTATTTTAATTAAAAAAATTGTTAGCATTTGACATATGTATCATGTTAAGCATGAAATTTTCGCAGTTTTCATGAGGATTACCAATTTTCATTAATTGTAATTAAACATATATATATATATATAATCTTTCAAAATTTTGAACAAATCAATCTAATAATTGATGTAAGTAAAAAACTATTTATTTCATGTCTTTGTTTTATTACATTAGTAAGTTTCATTTTGTGTAGTCACGTGATGGTTTACTTTCACTCAATAAATCTACTTTTATTAGCCACTAAATGTTGGCCTATTTTTCTTGTTTAAAGCAAATCCAAATTAAATGCCCTATATTTGACTCATGAATGCCTTGATAGGTGTGGATACTGGGACGAAACTTGCATGGAGAATATGGTCTTCCATTGATCTTGGCACTGACATATATGTGGTTGAGAAGGTCTTTTTCATCAAATTGGTATCATGGTGGAGAAAGGATCACAAGATTACATGGAGAATATGTTCTTCCATTTATCTTGGCACTGACATATATGTGGTTGAGAAGGTCTTTTTCATCAAATTGGTATCAAGGCTGAGAGAGGATCACAAGATTCATGGTGCATATAAAGCCAATGAGAAGAGGGCCAAGAAGGACAATTGTAAGAGAAGGATGAGAAGTCTGAAAGATATTTATGATGATTTGGATGTTAGTTCAAATTTTGCATTGTTGTCATTCCAATCTTCTTCGTCTAAAGAAGCAATCAAAGATGAAAATTGGGTGAAAGTCATGGATGAAGAAATTGAAACTATTGAAAAGAATGATACTTGGGATTTGGTTGATTTACCAAAGGACAAAAACCTCATTGGTGTAAAACGGGTGTACAAGACAAAGTTGAATGAGAAAGGTGAAATTGACATATTTAAAGCAAGACTCGTAGCAAAAGGATTCTCGCAGCAACCAGGAATCGATTTTGGAGAAACGTTTGCTCTGATAGCCAAATTGGATATTGTAAGAGCAGTTCTAACCACGGCAACTCAGAAAAATTGGAATCCTTATTTCTATCTATCCTTGCCTCATGTGATAGAAGTGATCCTATCAACTCATCAACTGTTAATGATGCCAAATCATTGGCTTCTTCTATTACTGCTACCACAATATCAAATTGGTATCAAAGCTGAGGAAGGATCACAAGATTTGTGTACCTGCGGAGCCAGTAAGAAAAGGGCCAAGAGAAAAAGGCCAACAATTTCTTTTAATAAATTTGCATTACAAATTTGTCAAACTGTTAAAAAATGCTCGGATTTCGCACTTCGTTAGTGTAAAAACCACACAAATATCATTTAACTACAATTTTTTCAAAAATCGGGTTAATTGCGCACTGTATTACGTATCGAGGTGCGCAAACCCTAAAAACAAAAGGCACTTCATGAGTCAATACGGATTCAACCCTTGCTTTGATGTTTGAAAGTCACAAAAGGCATAACACGTGGAGTATTTCTTTTTAATTATCTTAAACACCTTTTAGGGGAGGGACGCCATTAGGCGAACACCTCCACTTCAACCACCCACAACACCATGGTGGCACACCCTTTTTCTGTATGACGCTTGTCCCATGCTTGCAATGACATGTTGCCTACCTACTAAAACCAATTCAGCAAGTTGGCAGGTTTTAGGGTTTCATTCAGTGATTACGCTACGGGTAGTTCATTCCAACGTTCATTTCTTTTTGGGACCTGTTCTTGTCCATTCGCAGAGCCGGTTGTTGACCGCCACTGCTCCAATAGCAGTCACCGCCATTACTGTTATGGGTGATGCGGGTAGTGCCTTCGCCATGCCAGGTGGTGGTTTATTGTTAAGAAAAGGTGGTCATTCTTCAGCTCGTTTGGTTTTATTCATCTGTTTCATGTTGTTTTTCCACCTGGTTTTCCTTCCCTGTCTAGTGGTATGGGCTCGTTATTCATCTGCCTTTATCCCTATGGCTAATTACGCTCGGCTCGGTGTTGGAGATGGTCGTTTTGCACTTCGAACAGATTTTTCAGGTTTGTGGTTCAATAACTTAGCTGCAATTTCATGTTTAACTGGTTTTTGGTCCCTATCTAGCCATTTTGATGTTTTTTTGTAGGTTGTCGCAGGTTGTTGCAGTTTGAGCTACAGTTTGAGCATCTGGGGTTCCTATGGCTTTCTGGCAAGGAGAAAAAGGTACGACACTATCCTACCAACCACATTTACTGTGTTTTTCAACACATTTTGCCTCCATTGGAAAATTGTGCCTTTGTTTACCTGTGTGTATGTGTTTACCTGTCTGGGTTTTGGCCAATTATTAGGTTTTGGGTTGTGGGTTTTAGATAATTATTGGGTTTTGCAGTCTCATTCGATTTTGGGTTGTGGGTTTTGGGGTCTCATTCAATTTCTTGACTTGGTGAACATGGCTCTGCAACCGCAGAATTAACACCCTAATATTTGGCATTCTTGAGTATCTGAGTGCCTTGTATAATCTTGTGATATGTTTTATTCAGTGCGTTGCTTTACAGTCTGACCTTTCCCTTAAATTTTGTTACAATTTTTGGTCAACTAACATCTCTTCATAACATTGAGGTTCACCCCTATTACTTTCTCTGGAAATGTGATATATTATTACGCACAGTAGACTGGATACAAGTTCTGGGAATCGGGTTTGACTGCATAAGTCACTGTTATCTCTAGACTTCTTCCCGTGGAAGGTTTTATACCCTCTCCCTTATTGGTATGCACGCGGTTATGAGTAGGAAGTATGCTATTCTCTGGTAGAAAATCACGGTATTTATTTGCTTGTAGCTCATAGCTACCTCTTGGAAATGTTAAATGTCCTTAAAACCCTTCCCAGGCTTCCATTGGGCTCGAGGGCGGCACCAAGTTTTGGGTTTCCATGACCACCTTGCTATAAGTAAAAGAAAAATATTTCTTTCCTCCTAGGGTTTGATGGCTCTTTATTTCTTCAATTATCACTCTCAGTGATTGCATTAACCCCTCTATGATTACATTAACCCCCCTTCTGCTTGCATCCTATGGAGGTACAGAGAGGACTCGTTCCTGTGAAGAAATTTCTTTAGATAAGATATGATCTATCCTTTCTGTGTGTATGAATTTCCTTAGTTTCGCATGACTACAGGGACTTTTAACAGATTGATTTTTCTTCTTCCGGGTGAAACCTCAACAATATCAATTAAGGGCGTAACAATTATAGCCTTGCGGAATTTTTCCTAGGCTTGTGAGATGGGCTATCCACACACTTGACATGAACTATCCTTCCCAAGATTAGTAAATTCTTATCCCAGGCTCAACAATACGAGGCCCAATGTGGGGAAGCCCATGGGAAGTTGAGGTGTAGATGTGATGTTATGTGGGGAGAGATGAATATAGAGTATTGAATGCTTGTCTTTGGTTGAGGAGAAAACCTTACATAGCCCCAGACCAAACCCCACCTCCAACTTTCTTCTATCTTGGACCTATCAATTCTGCTGAAGGTAGCTCACACTCTTAATTTCACTTTCAACTTCAACCATGGGTAGATGTAAAAATATCAATTGCTTTCGCTACGAATATTTTGGTATTTTTCTCTTGAGCTGTCTGGATGTTTGTAGTTGTTAAGAATTGAAATATTGCTTGTTGTTGTCTAGGATAATTGAAATAAGACTAGTATGCATCTGAACTTCATCTTATGCATATTAATGAAGTTTTCAGTTGTCCAATACCTGTGTGAATTGGAGATTTGATTTTCAACCATCTATGTTTTTCAGGGTTTATAATTTCCGACTTATATGTCTTGCTAATTTGACATAAATTATTGGTGATTATGCTTAAGTGATTTAGCATTATAATTGAAGAAGATAAGGGTTGTTTTGTTGTTGTATTTAGAGTTGTAATTGTTTGTGTTCATATCTGGCCTAGAACGCTGAAACTTATCATAACATTTTGGTATTTTTATCTTGGGTTGTCTGGATGTTTGTAGTTGTTAAGAATTGAAATATTGTTAGTATGCATATGAACTTCACCTTATGCATATCAATAAAGTTTTCAGCTGTCCTATACCTATGTGGATTAGAGATTTGATTTTCAGCCATCTATGTTTTTCAGGGTTTATAATTTCCGACTTATATGTCTTGCTAATTTCACATAAATTAATGGTGATTATGATTAAGTTAGCATTGTAATTGAAGAAGACAAGGGTTGTTTTGTATTGTATTTAGAGTTGTGATTGTTTGTGTTCATATCTGGCCTAGAGGGTTGAAACTTATCAGAATATTTTGGTATTTTTCTCTTGGGTTGTCTAGATGCTTGTAGTTGTTAAGAATTGAAATGTTGCTAGTATGCATATGAACTTCATCTTATGCATATTAATGAATTTTCCAACTGTCCAATACCTATGTGAATTGGAGATTTGATTTTCAGGCATCTATGTTTTTCAGAGTTTTATAATTTTCGACTTATATTTCTTGCTAATTTCAGCATTGTAATTGAAGAAGATAAGGGATGTTTTGCCGTTGTATTTAGAGCTGTGATTATTTGTGTTAATATCTTGCCTAGAAAGCTTAAACTTATCAAAATATTTTGGTATTTTTCTCTTGGGTTGTCTGGATGTTTGTAGTTGTTAAGAAATGAAATATTGTCTAGGTTGTCTAGGATAGAGATGACATTTCTATTTTACATTAATTTTTGTTTGTATAGAAATTTCTATATGCCTCAAAGCACTTCAAAAATTCCTACTCTAACCTCTTACTATCTTTGTTACACTTAAGTTATCCAATCTTAGTCCTCTAGGCTTTCCAACCAGAGAGTCTTCGCTGCCCTTGACTCCTAACTTTGGAAATGAACAATGTCAGGTTCATTGAGGCCTTTAAGTTCAAAATCCTATCTGATAACTAGTGTTGATCTACCACACACTCGAATGTGGGTCTTATCTTTGTGTCCCTTTGCATGTGACAGAGTAACCACCAAGTTGCCTCATTACCAACTATGCATTAAACCTTTTATTTCTTTTGCATCACACCCCCTTGAAAGCTATGCCAATGCCAATAAGATACCTCTCTTATACTCTAGTTCCATATTTTGATTTAATGCTCAATAGGAAAACCTTTCTCAATGCCTTTTCCATTAAAAATTTGTGCTACCTATCTTGTGATTGTCATACAAAGGTTTAGGGCAGGGCCTCTTAATAGTAGAACTAAGCTGTGGACTAGGGTTTCTCTCTAGAGTCTAATATTGTATTCCATTTTTCCTAAAGGGTAATATAGAAACCTAAAGGGCCATGGCAGCAAGCTACAACTCTCAGAATCAGAGCGTTTTGGCTTCTACATCCAAAGGAGTGGAATTGCTCTGATACTACTGCAATGGAACCAAATCCAAGTTTGAGTGTTGTACTAAATTACTACTTCTTTTCCTTTGCAATGTTGTTTCAAACCAGATTCAATTGATCTTTACTTTCTATTATTTTCTCTTGAATTTCCTTTAGTGATAACAAAGGGATTCTTTTGTTTACTACCTCTGTGAGCAGATAGAGGGTTGGCTTCTATTGCACTTCTCAAGCACATGCTCCTGGGTAGATCTTTCCTTCCATTGGTGGCTACTTTTGTTTCATGTTCACTTCTTTTCCTGAGTTATTATGTTGCCTTTCATCATAATTCCAGATCATAATTCCAATTCAAATTCAATTTAGTTTATAGTTTAGCTTCTACTATGAAACCAATCAACATATTACATCCTTAAAAATTCGCATTGCGATTATTATGTTGACTTTCATCATAATTCCATATCGTGATTACAATTCAAATTCAACTACCCAGCAGAGTGAACGGACAAGAACAGGTCCCAAACAGAAAGGAACGTTGGAATGAACAATGTGCAACGTAATCACTGAATGAAACCCTAAACCGCACCATAACCTGTCGAACCAATTTTAATAAGTAGCCAACACGTCATTGCATGTGTGGGATAGGTGTCGTTACAAAATTCACATTGCGATAGCGGTTACAAAAATTAATTCATGCCACCCCTATGCTTGATGACCTCCATTTCTTGCATTAACCAAAATTGTTGAGTCTCCTGCTTGACCCAAGTATGGTGGACTACCCAAGATTGGTTGATTGGGATGTGCCTGAATGTTACCATATCCTTGACTCCAATTTGCTCCTTGTAGCCATGGAGGGACTGAGTAACCCAAGTGTCCACTTGAGTTACTAACTCCATCACTGGGTGCAGGTGTCATATAAATGCAGTTTGGATTTAAACCTACACTGGTAGGGCTATATGAGGTGGGCAGAACCCCTAGCTCATGGCGGGGGACTTGGATGTTAATCATCTCTTGGTATGATAGTGTGTGCTCTGCAATGTGGTCCAGCGTATTGGACATCATCCTATTTGCCTCAAACCGGCTTGGACCATAGACTTCCGTGCTTGTCACCCCTCCTCCTCTTTCCAACACTTCTTGAACCTTTCTTGCCTCCCTCTCTTTCCTTGCCAATTGTTTTTTATTTTCCTTATCTTCCCTTTCTTTTTGTCTTTCCATCCTTTCCTTTGTTCGAGATTCTGCTACTGCAATCCTTGTAGCTCTCTTGTCCTTGGCCAACTCCTTCTTTCCCTTTTTAATTTCCTGAATTTCATTTTTTATGTTCAGACTCAAACAATAAATTCATATAATCTTCAGATGTGAGCAACTATGTACTCCTCCCCAAATGAAGACAATCTGCAGTTGAGTGCCTTGATGAGGCCTTCACTCTCTCTACTGGTAGCTTTAGGAATGCACCAAGTAATATGTGATTTTCCCCTTGATCCCTAAGATCTGACACTTGGATTTCAGCCTCCGATACAGCTGCTTGGACCCCATTATCTACTTCAGGTACCTCATGTTGAATAGGCTCCTCTTCCAGTGAACCATTGTCCACAAAATAATGAACAAGTTCGGTGTTCAGCTCTGATGGTTGTGAAGGCATGTCCATGCTTTCCTCATTGGTGGTAGACACATTATGTGGGTTGATATTCATCATGGCCTCTACCAACCATGATGGTGGGCTTACCTAGGTTTGCCTGCTCAATTTTTTCACTGTTTAATCCTGTTGTATTATCATTTGAAATCAAGTTTGCATTTTCATTCGCTTCATCAACTACCTCATATGGAATATCACATGCAGAATTGGCATGTGGTTCAGTAGGTGTGACAACCTCCATGACATTAACAGTTGGATCATGACTGAACTATGTCTCATTCACATGTTCATCATCATCACCACATAAGTGCCTTGATAAAGGGACATTATACCTTCAGCGGCAGCAACATCTTCTTGGGCATCAACATCGTCTTGTAAGTTCTTTGCTTCTTGACCTTCCACATAAAATTCTTGGCTACAACAAGTATCATGCACGAGAGCATCAACATTAAGTGGCCATATACCAGTCCTCCTAAATCCAGCCTTGATATTAGAGGTGTGAGAGCCCTTTTTAATGCTTTACTTGCAAGCTTAGCTAGCTCAAACCTCTTTACTTCCACCCCTAGATTCTTTACCATCCATGAATCTCACTCAATCCTGAAATAATTCTTGAAAGGCCCAAACACGCTGACATCAAGGGGTTGCAATCTGTGAGTGGTATGAGTTGGTAATGTTAATAGGTCAATGCCAAAATTATTGGCCTCCTCAATTGTCTACAAAGCCATGTGGCTTCCATGGCCATCTAAAATCAGTAGG
>APFE031039556.1:1674-83308 GCA_000404065.3 Pinus taeda
CTAAACCAATCCCTCATATCAGTTTACTAGCCTAAAATCCTTGTTCCTAAATGGTCAACTCATCCTATTGACAAAATCCATCGAGTTTTGACTCGAGAGAGCCTTCTCATACCTCGTAGGGCTAGCTACGAGGTGAAATGGTTTGATGTAGCCTTGAGAGTTTGTCTATCTCAGCCTAGGTGAATTCCAAGCGCTAACAGGGTGAATAGATTATTTGAGGCCACTTGGGCCTACAACACAACATGGAAGACCAACATTGGGTTCACACCCTATGAACTGGTCTATGGGAAGAAGGCTTTGTTGTCAATACAGTTTTAATTAAATACCCTAAGGATGGCAGCTCAACTGGACCTAGACCTCAACCATGCACAGAAGGAGAGATTACTTCAGCTCAATGGATTGGATGAATACAGAGTGCAAGCCCTTCTCCATACAGAGGTAGTGCAGCTTTAGAGAAAGATATGGCATGATAGAAATATCAAGGAGAAGAAATTCGAAGAGGGAGATTGGGCACTACTCTATGATTCAATATACAGAGATTTCAAAGGCAAGTTGAGGACAAGATTGTTGGGACCCTACACTGTGGAGAAATGCATGACAATGGTTCAGTTATGATCATAGCCATTGATGATGAAACCATCCCCATGATTTTCAATGGACATTGGTTGAAAGTCTACAAGAAACCCCTCTCCAAGTGAGAGCTTATTGAAGATCTGAATAAAGTAGTGATGGTAGTGGAGCATGTCTTAGCTTCCACTTCACCCACTCACTGAAGAAAAGCAAAAGATAAAAAAATAATGACTCAAGTGAAAACATCCATGAGGCGTTTGAGTCCCATAATTGGGTTGAAAAACTCTTCTGAGGTGGCCCAGTGATGTCAAAAAAAAAAAGATAAAAATGAATAATATCCCTGGGTGAAAACCTCCCATGGAGGTGCCCAGGGCAGGCAATTTGGGTGAAAACCTCTTTGAGGCACCCTAGTTGTTTAAAAAAAAAAAATGATGTTGCATTACAGGTTTGCAGGAGGACTATAGGAAGAAAAAGAAGGTGTCAAGGGAACCTTGACATTCACACTAGCATCCATATCACCTTCTCCACACCTTCCTCCATCATATTTGGCATCCCTTTCACCACATTGTACTTTTTTTTCAAAACTGTGTTTTCTACAGGAGGCTCCTGTAGGACATACAGAGAGCCAAAAATATCTACAGAAGGCAATTTGAGGGACCAGGAGAGCTTCATGAGGAACTTATCATCCCTCTTACCACCTTCAAGCCTCCTTGCTATCATTTCCAAGCCTGCATCATACTCCCAAGCATCATTTCTTTTCCTGTCCAAGAAAAGCACAAAAAATAGTTTTCCAATATGGAAAAAAAAACAACAATAAAAAAAGGAAAAAGGCACCAATAACCTTACCTAAAGCTTACCTATTTCCCTCCATCATGCCTGACACCTCTGGCATTGTTCTCGAGCTCCAAACATAGGGAGAAGCTAAAGTTTCAAGGGGAGAAACAACTACAGGAGCTCCTATAGGAATTCCTGTAGCAGCTGATCCCATAGAAGTCCAGCACCAATAGCAAAAGATTGCACATCTGAAGGTTGGAAAGGCACATTTAACTCAGCTCCAATGAAAGAAGAACCTACAAAAGTCCACAATCACACATTATCTAGCAGAGACAACATGCATGAAGAAAAATGAATGCATGCAACAAAGAGAGCCATAACACCTCACAGCAAATACACTCAGATCACAGGTAAGTAACTAAATCACTTTTCTATTTGCATTTGTTTAATTAGGAGTCATACAAAGACAATGGGATGGTTGAGATTGAATGAGGAAAAGGTGTTCAGTTAACTTGGCCACCTTCATCTAGTTGACTCCACTCATCCGAGATGTCACCCACACGTGCACACAGTAAACTTAAGAAAAATATGCCAAAGACAGGTAGTGGAGGAAGAGTGAACTCCGATGCAATAATGAGGGATGATTATGAGGAGGGGCCATGATGACCAAGAAGTTGGGGACCAACGGTCTGAATATGGCCAACGTACACCTTGCCACCTCAGCACTCATAACCAGAAATATCCATAAAGGTTAATGAGCACCCCTCCCCGCGTATTCTCACCACCTTTTCTTCATTTTCTCCTCGTAAATCAACTACAATAGCCTTCTTGTGCCCCCATAGCCTTGTAATCAACATCCTCCATCAATTTCCTCCCTATCTTTTCTCTCGGCATTTTCTACAGGAGCACATATAGGAAATCTACAAGAGAACCTACAAGAAATCTACAGGAGGGACAACGAGCTTCTACAAGAGGGGTAGTGAGCCATTTTGAAGGGAGAAAAACATGGTTTTTGGCACGAAATTTAGTCTGAAGAGGTAGGGTTCATGCATGCCCCTTGTTAAATATCTGTATATGAAAGAAGTGGCCTCAATTTGAGGAGGAAATAAGTCTTTAGGAGGGCAGAAAATACATAAAAAAAATTCTATTATTTTTTTATAAAAGCCACAGTCTCCTCTGTTTTTTATTTTTCTCAAAAACTCTGTGTCTCCACCTCCATATTTGGTTAAAAAATAAAAAGAGCACAGGGAGTATGACAAGAGAGTTATGAGAAGGGAGCCCACTAACTCCACTAGGCTCCATGCACATCCCCAAGTGGTGGTCATATTCACAAGGGAAAACTGGATGAACTTCTTTGATAAATTCTGAGGGTTTGATGAGGAGATTGCCCAATAATTTGCTCTCTCTCTAGTCCCTCACACAAGAACACATGCTACTATAACCATTAGAGTCCTCTCCATCGAAATCACCCTAGAATTCATTAGTAGGGTCACTACCCTTCCTCTTGGGCTGCCTTGGAGTAAAGATGAAAAACCCATTGGCCAGGCTGCCAAGAATAAATTATTCCAAAATAATGAAACCCTCATGGAAGATAAAAATGGAATTAGAAGGGCTAGTATACCATATCCCTAGGATGAGGTTAGCTACCAAATAATCAAATACATTTCTTGTGAGGGGAGGCACAACATTGTCTATGGTTATCATTTCAGAATCATCCATGACTTGAGGTATGGCATGGATACCCCAGCACCTCAGAAGCTCATTATCCCTTATTTTCTCCTTCAGTCCCTCATTGACTCTAGCATCAAGGTACAAGCAAGAAATTTAGGCCATTTAGCTCACTATGGCTTAATCAAACTCCTAGTAGAAGAAGCCCTCCATACCTTTACACTCCCTATAGTATGGGAAGTTTTCCGAAATATGATAGCTGAGGATGACATAAAGGCATTGACCTATGATGTCAGTCCTACTGGCAGTGAAGAGGAAGAACAACGGGGAGGAGAAGGTGAAGCCAGTGGTAACATAGCAGAGGAAGAAAGGAAGGAGGAAGGAAAAGAAACAGAGGAGGGAAAATTTGAAGAGATGGAAAAAGAGATAGAAGGAGGAGAAAAAGAGGTAGAGAAGGTAGAGAAAGGGGAAGAGTCCCCTGAGACTTTGGAAAGAGAGCAAGCAGCTGCCCTCACTGCCCTCAGTACACTAGTCACGCCAAAACAAAAGAGGAAAAGATAGACCTCCATGTATTTCAGGGCAAGGAAGAGCACAAGGATTAAAACAGGCAAACCTCAACCCTCTTCAAAAGTTCCCATTACCATTGAAGATTCACCATCTGCCAAGGTGAAAGAATCTCCTTCCAAGACACCTATCACATATGAAAGGGGGACTCCAAGATCTTCTACATGAAAGGGAAAGGCAGTACTATAGGACCCAAAGCCAGACCTACAAGAGGCTGAGATAGTCCTACAGGAGACCCAAAAGCTTGAGGAAAGGATAAAAGGACAACCAACAGTGAAGGACAAAGTAAAAGAGCTACAAGAACCTAACCCCCAACCTAGTCTTGCCTCCTATTACAATCTACTTGACGGAGGTATAATAATCCCACAGAAATTTGCAATTCCACTGTTTTTCGAATTAGAGAAAGAAAGAGTGAGAACACACAGGTGGATGTAGATAGAAAAATCCAAACGGGTTGAGGATGTTGGCCATATGGAAAACAAACTTAGGGAAATGGGCAGAGAATTGTGTGCTCTCAGAGACCGAGAAGCCATCACAAGAAGCCACCTTAAAAATGAGAATGAAATCCTAAGGAGGCAGCTGTAAGAGAAAGAGACTTAGCTGGCATACATGGCCAGCTTATCCATGGAAGCATTACAATGTAGAACACCAGCCAAATCTTATGGCTTCTATCTAAAGGACCAATGGCTTCAATTCCAAATAAAAACTTTGGCACAAAGAGGCACAATGCCTTTCCAAGCCTATAGGTAGTTCATGGACCTGTGTGACCAAAGCATCTCAGAGGATAAGGAAAATATGATAGAGTTCTACTTACACAACATGGCCCTCATAGACATGAATGTGTGGGACCCCAATGCCAAACTAGGGGACCTGCAATTAATGGCCATGACCTCATGGATGAACCATGAATAATTAAGGGTAGCAGAAATGAAAATATTGATGATAAAAGAGCAGAATGAGCCATTAATGATAAGCGCTGAACCATCAGATCTTATGGCACTCATCATCATACACAACCTGCTTGGAAATGACCCTCAGATTGCCCCTAGATATCTTGCCAATTAGGCACAAGAAATTGCACACTTTGAAGATATGCAAAGGCTACCTGGGGACGACTATGTGCATGCATGCATGAGAAGATGGAACACCTTACCTCATAGTTTGTAGATCAGGGAATACCATTCCCCCATGAGGCCAAGGGAGGCATTGAAAAGAGTGTTGATGTACAAGCACTCCATGAAAAGGCTAAAGGTCAACTGGATTGGCCTCAAACTAAGTCCCCCACTCCTCTTAGGCATGTTGGAAGGCAGAAGAGAAGAAGAAGAGGAGGAGTAGTGGAAGGACAAAGAAAGAAAGGCAGGGTTTTATTTCCAACATGAGCAGACCACATCAGAAGCCTGGGATGCTAGGGAGGCCATTAAGGCCATAAAAGATGAGGAGATTGACTAAGTTGCTCAGAGGATGAGCAACACCTTAAGTAGGGGGGTGATGATGAGCCTCATAAATGGGTAAGTATATGGGCTCATTATACCTCCTAACCTAGTCAAATCAACCATTCTCTTAGTTTATTGTATGATTTTCTGATTATATTTATGCTTATAAAGTGAGTTTAGTTAGTTATGATGCCATGTGGTCTAACATGTATGTAATGCATATTATTGATGGATTTCGAGGTCAAATTCGAGCATCCAGTGGTCATATGGCAGCAATGACTCAAAGCAGACATAGGAGAGGACTTATAGGAGGGAATCCCCCTCATTTATTACTCCTCACTTTGAATTCCCCTTCATTCAGCTAGGAGTACAAGCAGTGGAATCATGCACTAGAAGGCAGCCAAGCAAGTGGAGGATGACTGATAGTTATCTCGAGTTTTGGGAGCCAAGTATCCCTGATTTTAAGGAAGCTATTGGTAGCTTCAGATGTATAAGTAGAGAGGCCTAGGGCCTCACTAGGATCGGATTTTTTTTGCTTATGTAAACTCTGCTCAAATTTCGAGCTTATTTTTGTGTGAATTTCATGTAATCTTGTTATTTTTTTGATAATAAATATGGAATCCTTTTTGAGCTAGCACTGAGTTACCTTAGAGGGCTGAAGCTCTTAGTTTAGGGCCCAATCCAAGCAGCCAAGCTTCTCTTCAATTGTATTTGTATGCTTTACTTCAGTTGTAGATTATTTTTTTGTTAGAAATAGTTCTTTTATGGTTAAGAATAGGTTTCTTTTGATGATTTGGTAGTTTGCTTCCATTTGTGCTTTCTATAGCAAGTTAAGAAGCATTCAGAAAAGATTCAAAAGGATAGCAATAGTGCCTTGGCCTCTCTTCCTCCCTCTGGGACCATGATTTGAGGCAAAGATGTTGGGTGTGGAGCCTGATTATCTTTTGTATTCAAGGTATTGCCACATTGGACCCAGTTCAAAATGGGGCGGCAACACCGCTCGTAAAATATTTACTGCAGGGGGGGTCCAGGGGGGGGGTGGCTGCAACCTTTGGGGAGCCCCCCCCTGGCTGGGGGTCCAGGGGGCAGTGCCCCCAAAGCTAAGAATAGATGTAAAATTTCCTTGTAAAAGTATAGTAATTTCTAGTCAATCTGGGTCGTTCATTAGGCGGAGATCTGATGGTAGACGTTATGTTTAATTTAGGGTTTTTTTCCCTAGAAGGCAACCCCTCACTATATATGAGGGAATTGTATTGCGTCTATGTAGATCTGTATTCTGAGTGAGAAAGAGAGAGGAGATTGAGAGCGAAGAGGGTGTTACAGCAGATCTGCTGTAGGTTGTATCTCTTCAGTTTGCTGGATAATATAAAAGCAAGGACTGGTTGTTTCTCCGTGGACGTAGCCCAAACTGGGTGAACCACGTATATCTATGTCTCTCTTGTTTTATGCATTTTCTGTGTTTATATTTCTGCAATATTTTATGTGTTCCATTTCTCTGTAATATATACTTTTCTAACAAAAGACTTTCTTACTGTCCCAAAAACACGGATTTTCCTCATTCATAGGACTTCTGGTGTTTGCATCTCTTTAGTAGTTTAATAGTCTAGTTTTTCTTTACTTCAGATCTCCTTCATCATGTTCATTTCCTGATTTGCAATAGTCCTCTTTCATTGTTTCCGTTCCTACAACATTTCTCAGCATTTCCTTTCATAGATCATAGTTTAGATCATTTTAATGCAAAACTCGGTTTCTCTAGGTGCGCTCATTTCATTGCTTGCTTGATCTTCTTGGCTGACTGTCAGTTTCTATGAAGCATATCTCTTCCAGTAGTAGGCCAACTTGTCAGCAATCACACCCTCCATCTGATCCATGTCGTATAGGCCTCCCAAACCTCTCCTCAATTCTGCCCTAGATTCCTCCATTTTTCGTAGAACTTCTTCCTCTCTCCTTGAACAAACCCAATCATCTTTCTCTCTCCTGGTGGTTCATGGTAGACCTTAGGCACCCTACACCTCATTAAAACCTTCATCCACCTTTTCCACCCACTCTCACACCCTCAAAATAGCGGAAATTTCTCTCGGTCTCCTCTTGTAGGCCTCCTGTAGTTTCCCTGTTTTCCTCTTGTAGTTTCCCTGTGTCCTCTTGTAGTTTTTACTGTAGGCTTTCTTTTGAAGGAAGGGTATGGAAAAGCCTCCAAAAGGCCACCTAAGACCTCTTATGACCCATCCACACCATCTTCCATCCTCTCAAGCTCCAAAACCACCCTTTCACGCCACCTATTCACTGCCACACTCACACACAATAAATTAGATGCATGATTAAATTCACATAAAAATTCAAAAATATGTTTTTTGCTTATTTACTTCTATAAATAGCATGGTTAGATGTTGTTTGCTTTCTTTATTAGGTAATGGCATTACTTTCATGGTTTTCATAGTGTTTTTGGCAAAAGTAGAATTAGCTTGTTAATTAGGGTTTACTATGTCTTTATTTACATTCCAGTCTTTTTCCTTTCTGCAATTAGAATAGCCTTTGTAGAGTAATCTTTCTTTCCTTCCATCACACATAGAGCTTCTTTTAAAATATATAGAATTGGCTTGAGCTCCTAGTGATCTCACGCCAGCTAACCAAATGACAACCTGCAGTGAGAACTAGTACTTGTGCATACAACACCGACGCTTCCAAGTTTGTTACGAACTATCGGGTTGATAAAAGTAAATTTGGCAGCCCAGGAGTTGCAACATTCTTGCTGCAATACTGGCGTTCACCAAGCATAACACATAAAACACATATACATAGAGATTTTCCCCTGGATCCAAAAACCAGAACTACCAGCTTGATTTTTCACTATGTTCCTTTCAATGTTACAATACATATTTATACATGCCGAAGCATACAATACCATGGATCGAAAACCATCTTGTCCAAAACCATGGACCAAAAACCATCGCATCCAAAACCATGTGCAAAAGATCATGCACAAAACTGTAGGTAGGTCGGCCCAACCTAATATAGGGTCCAAAAACAAAATTTTTTGTGGCCCTGCCCTGGACCCCATAGAGTGGGGTTACCTACACCCCTCAAACCCCCTGTGACTCCCCCTGCTACGCAATTGGCGCAACGAATGGGGGGGCTCCTCCCCCCCTTTTAACTCTCGGTTAACTACATGGGCTAGTTGTGGAAAGAATATAACACAACCCAACATTCTCCCACTTGTTGTTTTCTTTCCACAGGGGACTGCAAGAGAGCTTAATCATTTATCCAACCCTGCAATGCCCATTTTTTCTCTACACCAATAGAACTTCTCAAAGCTCATAGATTTTGTCAATGCATCTGCAGTATTCTTCAAAGTGTCCACCTTTACCATCAACACCTTTTTGTCTTCTATCATATCCCTCACAAAGTGATACTGAACATCAATGTGCTTTGTCTTTGAATGATATGCAGGGTTCTTTGCCAAGAAAATTGCACTTTGGCTATCACATTCTATCCTTATAGCTTCTTGTACTAACCCCATACTTGAACACAATCCCTGCAACCAAACTACTTCCTTGCTTGCATGAGTGGCTGCCATGTATTCTTCCTCTGTAGTTGATAGTGCCACTACATATTGTTTCTTACTTGTCCAACTGACTGCACCTCCAAATAGGTTGAACACATACCCACTTGTAGATCTTCTCTATCTAGATCTCAAGCCCAGTCTGCATCAACAAAGCCACAAAGATCCAATACTCTGTCCAATCCTAGTCTTCCTTGGTAGCACAAACCATAATCACTAGTGCCACGCAAATACCTGAATACCCGCTTCACTATTGTCTAGTGCTCCTTCCGTAGTTTTGAAATAAACCTGCACAATACTCCCATTGCATGTGCAATGTCTGTTATAGTACATACTATCTCATACATTAGGCTACTGACTGCACTTGCATATGGAACATGGGACATGTCCTCTTCCTCTTCTTGTGTCTTGGGACACTGTTCAACAGATAACTTTACACCTACAAGAATAGGAACCGTCACTGATTTACTATCCTGTATATTAAACCTCTGCGATATTGTCTCAACATACTTCCTCTGGTTTAACCAGAGCTTCCTCTTTACCCGGTCTATTTTAATTTCCATGCCCAAAATATAGTTTTAGCACCAAGATCTTTCAATCAAATTTGGAGGACAATTGGATCTTCAAATCTTGGATAATTTCTTTGTCAATTCCAACCAGCAACATATCATCCACATACAAGACCAGATAAATAACATGGTCACCAATTAACTTAAAATACACACAATGATCTACTTTTCTTCTAGTAAAGCCAAGTCCCCGTATAAATGTATCAAATTTCTGATACCACATCCTTGGTGATTGTTTTAACCCATACAGAGACTTCTTTAACTTGCATACCATTTCTTTCTTACCCTTCACTGCAAAACCTTCAGGTTGCTTCATGTAGATTTTCTCTTCCAAATCCCCGTGAAGAAATGTTGTCTTCACATCCATCTGTTCTACCTCAAAATCAAAAGCAGCAGCAACAGATAAAAGTAATCTATAGAAGTTACCTTGGCAACAGGAGAAAAAATATCACCAAAATCAATTCCCGGCACCTGGGAATAACCTTTTGCTACCAACCGAGCTTTGTATTTCTCCACCTTCCCTTCTGCATTTGTCTTCTTCTTGAACACCCATTTGCTGCCAATGGGTTTCCTTCCAGCCGGCAACTCCACCAGATCCCAAGCCTCATTTTTGTGCAAAGATGCCATTTCATCAACCATGGCCTCTTTCCAAAGTTTACCATCCTCTAAATCTACTACTTCCTTCACAGTTCTGGGATCATCCTCAGTAATAGATAAAGCAAAATTTGAACATTAAGCAGATGGACTATACCTTTCTGACTGCCTTCTTTCTTGAACTGATCTTCTCGCACCAAGAGTTTGTGGCTCTTCATCTTCTGATTCCTCCTCTGTTGTAGAGTCTGATTCTTCCTCCTTAAGCTAAAACTCTATCTTCTCAAGTTCCTTTGGTTGGACTTCATGTTTAATAACATCTTCTACCTCGCTAAACACCACATCTCGGCTATACACAACCTTCTGTGTGACTGGGCTAAAAAGTTTATAACCCTTTAAACCATCCTTATACCCAATAAAGATGCACTTTTCAGATTTACTATCCAACTTGGTTCATTTCTCCTTTGGAACATGTACATATGAATCACATCCAAATACCCTTAGATGTGAAAGAGAGGGTTTCTTACCAGTCCATACCTCTTTTAGAGTTTTATCCTCCAATGCCGATGAAGGTGATTTGTTGACTAGGTAACATGTCTCCACCACCTCTGCCCAGAATTCCTGTCCTAACCTGACACCACTGAGCATGCTTCTTGTCCTTTCCATCAACGTCTTGTTCATTCTTTCTGCAACTCCATTTTTTTGAGGTGTATATGGAGTAGTCTTCTACTGTGTTATACCACACTTCTTACAGAATTATGCAAATTCCTTACTGCAAAACTCTCCATCGTTATCTGTCCTCGACACCTTTATCTTCTTCTCTGTTTGGTTTTCCACCAGAGCCTTAAATTATTTAAACCTATCAAAGACTTCAAATTTCTTCTTAAGTAAATATATCCATGTATTCCTTGAGAAGTCATCTATAATTGATACATAGTACATAGAGTTACCCAGTGATGGAACTTTCACAGGTCCAAACACATCACTGTGCACAAGCTCTAATATTTGTTTCGTCCTCTTACCACCAGAGGGGAAACTCACCCGATTTTTCTTGCCATATACACAATTTTCACAGAAATCAAAATCCAGAGAGCTATTACTCATACCTTCTACCATACCTTTACCATGAAGTATTCAAAGGCCCTTCTCTCAAATATGTCCAAGCCTTTGATGCCACAGCATGGTCTTCTCTCCAGAGACCACTAGATTTTCTGCTCCACTTTCAGGAACCATGGAACTGTTGCACCCATCAACAATAGTGCTACCTTGTAGCTTATACAGAGTTCCAATTCAAACTCCCCGCACCAATACTAGTGCTCCCCAAACCATCTTATAGGTATCCTTCTCAAACACTATTTTTACACCTGCATCATCCAAATTGCTTACAAAAATCATATTTCTGGCTAATACAGGTATATGAAGAACACTTGAAAGTGTTCTAACCCTTCCACCTTGCAACTTCAACTTTACTTTTCCACGACCAACAATTCTAGCCTTCCTGTCATCCCCCAAGAAAACATCACCACCATCATATTTCTCATACTCGCAGAGCCACTCTCTATGGGGAGTGACGTGAAAGGATGCACTTGAGTCAATCAACCATGCCTCATGACCTACATGTGTACTTGAAGAAGCCAAGTACACATCCCCACCGTCATTTGAGGTGGTTTTCGCCTCTATAGAAGGAGCATCATCAGATTCCATTCCTTTATCAGGAGCTTTAGATTTACAATCCCTTTTGTAGTGCCCTTCCTTTCCGCATTTCCAGCACACCAACTTTACAAGTTTTCTTGGAGATTTAGATCTCCCACTCGATGACTTATTTTTGTTTATGTTCTGGGACTGTCCTTGTACAGACAATGCATCACGATTCTAGCTCTCCATATCTTCCGTCTCATTTCCTCCGTCAGCAAGGATGAGACTATTTCATCAAATTGCAAGGTAGTTGCATTGCTACCTACTGTAATAACCAAACTATCCCACAAATCTGGTAGAGAACACAACAAACTGATGAACTTATCTTCATCTGAAATTTTAATATCAACAGATAATAATTGACTTACCACAGTATTAAATGCATTCATATGCTCTATCATTAAGTCTCCATCTTTCATCCTCAGGTTATACAGCTTTTTCCATAGGAACAGCTCATTCACCATAGACTTAGATTGGTACAAAGTTCCTAACTTGTCCCACAAAGCCTTGCCATAGCTTCCCTTGATACATTCATCAATACTGAATTTGAGACACACAATCGTATTGTGCTCTTTACCTTCCGATCCAACTTCTTCCATTCTTCATCAGAAATTCTCGTTGGTTTAGTACCTGGATCTATCACAATCTGTTGATATTTATCCACCAAAATATCCTCCATTTTGAGTTTCCATAACTCAAAACTTTGACCATTAAATTTCTCGATCTCTATCTTTCCACTACTCACCATCTTCTTTCACCACCAGAATCAATCCCGCAAATCTCCCATTGAACAGGGTCTACCATAGGCTCGAGTGAAACCCCTCAGCAACAAAGGTGTCCCCTTGAAGCCAAAATAGCTCTAATACCAAATGTAGGTTTTAACCTTGTACAGAAATTACCTGCATATGAATTCTAAAACATAGAAAATAAACAATGTGAGAGCATAACACATAAAACACATATACACAGATATTTTCCCCTGGATCCCAAAACCGAGACTACCAGCTTGATTTTTCATTATGTTCCTTTCAATGTTACAATACATATTTATACATACTGAAGCATCTAATACCATGGACCGAAAACCATCGCATCCAAAACCATGGACCGAAAACCATTGCGTCCAAAACCATGTGTGAAAAATCATGCACAAAACCATAGGTAGGTCCGCCCAACCTAATATAGGGTCCAGAAACAAAATTTTCCAGGGCGTTGCACCAGATCTCGTAGAGTGGGGTTACCTACACCCCTCAAACCACTTGTGACTCCCCCCGCTACGCAATTGGTGCAACGAAGGGGGGTATCCACCCCCCTTCTAACCCCCCAGTTAACTACGAGGGCTAGTTGAGAAAAGAATATAACAAAATGCAACACCAAGAACTTCAGACAGAATCCTTGAACCCAAGACTTAAACCAAGACCTTACTCAAAAAGCAATTCGAGGCCAACTAGTATTTTCAATGAGAAGGAGATTTGAAATCGAAAACTTGCAAGAGAATAGAGTTCTACAGATAGTGGATGGCCAGAAAATAGCTAAAGTCACCAGGCAACAGACCTAACTGGGCAAAAGGTTTTGAAAAAACAATTCAAAATTATGTATACGTGACTGTGTAAAGACATAGAGGCATGCACACACATTTCAAACATAGGAAACTCACGTATACGCAAGTCTATTTGAGGAAACTAGAATGTATACACAACTATACTCCAAGAAAAGTGCATATAAAAGACTCATTCAAGAAAAACACAAAATCAAGTCCCTATCTAGAAGATCAGACTTGATGTCTATGAAGCTAATAAGACAATGAAATTGTAAAATAAAGCAATCAAGAAAACAAACCCTGATCAAGAACAAACAACCCAAACTAGGAACAAGAATGTTTTCCCTAGTGGAGTCACCGATTCTGTTGTGGTGGGAACACACTAGGGTCTTGGGTTGAAAACCCCAACAGAGCGGAGGGCATACAACAACAAGAAATCCGCATACAAATAATTTAAATGCTTAAACAACTGAATTGGGAAGAAGTGTCCTTATACGGAGGTCCTATGTTCGAGGTCGATCCCACAGGGTCCAAACCCTCTACTTCTTCTGATGCCTTTAAAACCTGTAAATTATTAAAGCAAAGCATATATAACAGAAGTAATGGAAATCACGTTCATGATATACATGTTAGATCATATAAGTGAATGAGAAATTACGCATTAATATGAGATTTATAAGCAAATCACAACATCGATTAATGCATAAACACGATAGATATCAGGAACTGAACAACATTTATTTATAATTTGATGTGAGATCAATGAAAGATGGAAAACTACAACCCGAGTCTTCCTCCAGCTCCAAGCGGAATCGTCCTCCAGATCCATCCTGTCCCGGCCTCAACAATATTTCTCCATCAATACACACAAGGATGTCATAAGAGGGATGAAGGACATCTCAAAAGAGGAAACAAAGGTGTCCTATAACTTGGGGAGCATAGGAGGCACAGGGATTTCTTCAGACTTGATTAGGGATAAATCAACTATAATATCAATATCTCATTTCTTATCCCCTTAAGCCTTCCTGTGGAGGTTTATTTATACTTCTCCAAATTAGTTTTTCTTAGCTGGGAAATGGTTGGGCCGCGGGCTGTAGTTGGTGAGTAACAGGTAAAACCTATAAACTCTGACTGAATTTAAGGAGGTTTATTATTTTTAAGTGCTCTAACACATATACACTGTTTGGGTATATACTAACCCACATGTAAACGCTTTTAACACAGGGCAAAGTAGCGTATGGTAAATAGAACACTGTTTTTTAGAATTTGGACCAAGTCTGGAAAGGAAGGTTTTCCCTAGGCCGTAACCACACTATCAGATCTACCAAGAGTGGTAAATGGTGCTATAAAACTTCTACAACTCATCTTCAACTATAATTTTGATTAAATGAAAATGGTATAGAATTCTTTCTAGGTTCTTAGGGTTTCATTGAATCCCTTTGGCCATTTTATTAAACTATTCAATAAATAGAAGGGAAATTTTATCTTATTATCAACTTGAAGTTCATTACTAAGCTCAAATTCTAGAAAAAGGCAAGACCATACCTCCCTTCACAAGTTATATATTTTTGAATGATAAAAATGAAAACTATCCATTTTCTCTTCAATATGTCTCTTAGAATTCCCTTTGTGAATATTATTGCTTGATTTGGCTTTTGTTTCCTTATTTCCTCCATCAAACCTTGGTTCTTAAACCATTTTCCCCTAATTAATTTTAATTTGGTGGCTCGAGCTATGGACATTTCTGATAGCTGCAACATTAAGTCATCAATATGTGCCCTAATTTTGTTGAATGTTTTAATGAATTTTAGTGTAACCTTACCATTTCCTCTTATGAACATTTAAATAAAGGATAACCATAAAAAAAAAAAAATCTTCACCCATATTAATTGGATAAGCCCACACAACCTCAATTTCATTTGGTTCATTCCGCACTATTAGACCCATTTTTATAACCTCAAATGTGAGAGGCGATGTTATGTTTCATATTTTTTCCTTTTGTCACAATGCATTGCACACTTTATGGAGGGTTTTTTGGCTTTTGAGTTCGAAAGGCATTAAAAATGATCTGACATCTGCTAGGTCTGTAGATTTCCATAATAGAATGATTATCTCTACTTTTGATCACATTTTACCCTATGATAACTTGACATCATGATTTGAAATAATTTTGGTTAATCACAATCACTATAACAATTCACAATGAAACCATATTATATAATTGGATCGAATAATAATGATAAGGTAAGGTGTTAGTTTGAAATAATGAATGATATGATACAACAATATAGCATCAATGGTAGAATTTTTTATTGATGATATGGCGGATAGGATATATCATTATAAAATAATTCTTTAGGTTTTTTTTTGGTTTTATACATAATTCATATTATTAAAATAGCAGTTTGATTAAAATAATTTACCTCAAATTTATTTTTTTCTACCTTGAGTTTGTCTATAGACTTGTAAGTTGTTGAGTCTTTGGAAGAATGTTGATGTCGATGTTGTCCTTGTAGGAGCCTCTGCTACTAATTTCTACATAAATATTTGATGATGCAAATATTTGAAAATTTTCTCTTATTGATAAATAATTGCATGATAGAATGCATGGAATTGTTCATAAACTCTAAAGTTCTAGTAGCTATTGAAAAATTGTTGATTTGAGGGTTGTAATTCTAGAAAAAATTGAAGTATTCATTCTTGAACTTTTAATGCTTAAAATGGTCTTCTGAACAAGGAAATGATATTGGATACTTGGATATCCAACTGAAATATATAATATTTATTTAGTTGTTGAAATACTGATCAAATTTGAACTAGAAATGTTTTTTAATTATTTGGAACTTTTCTTGCTAGAAATATGGTTTTCAAGCAAAGATTGCATCTGATTGTGCCAAAGAATTGGTTTTCACAATGGAAATGTGTGTGCGCATGTATCTTATCTAATTTATTTACTTTGGTAAGCTAGTATTGTATTGCATCACAAAATCATGTTTCCTAGTACATTAGTCATCTGACCATATCAAGCATGCTTTTCAGTAGGTGTTATCCATTTTCCCAATAGGAAACCATATATTTTTTACCACCTACCTATAGAATAATTTTTTCAAAACTCCAAGAATATTAACAACTGTAGCATAATTAAAGTATCTACTACATAATAAAAAAAACGAATAACTACCAACAATCATGTCAACAACTAGAAATTAGAAGAAGTAACAAGAGTTGAATCCTTTGTGCTAGATCCTGAAGGAGATGACGTGGAAGTAATGCATATAATATGATGCTCAATATGAACAAGTTAGGCATACACTCTCTCAATACAAACCTATTGGTTTCTCTAAACATGTTTCACATCCTCAAGACTTGCAAATACATTATATCTTTTAACTCTCTTCTCAGTGAGGACCCTACTCAACGGGGTTTTCATTTGCTAGTATAGGGATTAGGCTTGAAAATACCACTTTTTCCTTCCCCTAATATGACTAGTTTTGGGAACCCAATGCCCAATTTAGTCTATTATCTCTGAGTCTTATAAGGCTTACTGATATGAAATGGGGGTTTGATAACTTGTTATGCTTACAAGGACCTCCCACCCAGTTTCACAAATAAATGATTTAGCTTATATATGACTTTTATGTTTTCTTTTAAATGTTTAAGTGCTTCAAGTCCATTTTTTTGTATTGATATTAAACACATATAACAACCATATAATGTATCAAATAAACAACCACACATAACAACAAATTTAATCTAGGAGTTCACCCGAATATCGTGGGCTATGTCTCCTTGATATTTTGTCATCTTGACTTGGCTCTTTGGGATTATGGTAAAGTTTCTTTTCCAAGTTCCACACTTAACTCCAAAGGTTACTGAATTGAATCAATGAGCCTAGAATACCATCTATATCTCTATCATGGCCGTCATCACTCTGCAAATAGATCTAAGCTCCCTTAGACTTGATTCCTTCAATCAGTGCTATGAGCTACCCTGAGATTCTTGATGGCACTAACTCCGTTATAATTTTTAACTGTCACTAAAACCTCATCTACTGTCTCCATCACATATCAGACACCAAAAATATATTGATCATTTGCTCAATATGAGCACTTCATCCCCAAACTAGGCCTTCCTCCATGGTTAGCACTGGGCTGCCTTAAACTTCCCTGTAGCATCTTGGCCTTTACAAGTCCCCAAATGATTTTGCAAATCCCTGAAATGGATGTAGAAGGCTCATTATAATCAATATTGACTATTGGTTTGTTGAGAACGAGTATTGGTAGCTCTTACAACTACCTCCAACTCCTGGTGGCCCTAAGCTCCAAAATCTACTTGGATGAAAATATCCATGAAGACAACTTCTTCAACTTCTCTGGACTATTCCATTGGCTTCAAAAGGCTCTAATTAGCCTAGCTAGCCTCTTTTTCACTCTCTCCCCGTCTGGTCAAAAACTGCTCTTGTAGTGCATTTAGGCAATATCCCCTAGGTATACTCCACCAATTTTGGTAAACTGCACCTAAATCCAGTTAACTTTAGCATATCCACCTTTTTGCCCACTCTGCCAAGCCAGACCGTCAGAGGTAGCCGTTAACATAACTTTTTGGGTGCACATATGAGGCGGTATAATCCCAACGGTTACGGATAATCCTTCGTAGAGCTGATGGTCATGCAACCATGTGTCAACCATTTGCAACCAGCAGTTATGTATACATTCAGAAGCATTTCAAATAGCAGAATATCCATTGTCGATCTATCCCTCTCGATCCAACGGATATCGCATCATCTCCTCCCCAACTAACCCAGATAATCTCCACCGTCAATGTGACCCATCCAGTCGAATGTTTGTCACGCAATCTCGCACAGAATCTTTCACGACCGATATTAGGTCGAGAGCACGTGAGAAAAGTGGTTTTCTCATGCTACGTGTCGACCACTAAGGTTAATCGCGTGAAATATAGGAATACCATATCTAGCCTTTAGGGTGCGCGAGATACCACTTACCACTTGTTGAATACTACCCACATGCTCAACACAGAACTTAAATAAAGACGTTTAATTAATATTTCCAAAAATCAAATTATTCTTGGTCAAATGTCCACAAATTACAGTTTACTGGACTTTTTAAAATTGTGATAACTCCTTCATACGGTGTCTGTTTTTCAAACTGTTCACGGTGCCAAAATCAGGAAGATGAGATCTATTCAGTTGATTAGGTTTAAAACTATTTTGAACACTTTGAAATTTGAGCTATCACTAAGGTCCTTGATCAATATCTGATCATTCCTCCCCATTAGGAATCTTTTGGACCCCAAAAGATTGATATACTGATCTGTACAGTAGATGAGAGTACAACCCCCTCTTCTTTCAGCCTCCATACACTTTCCTTGCATGACTAGTGCCTTTGAACCAAAAATCGAAGGTGTTTGACACTTCCCTTCCTCGATGTGCTTGTCCTCCTATTAAGAACTTCCTTCCTTGAACTCATTCAGAATTTCTGTTGAGAAGTTTACAGAAGGTAGCTGAACATCGCTTCCTTGATGATCGACCCAAGGTGGCTCAAACAAACATGAGACTGCATCATAAATATATTCATACTTAACTTAAATTTGCATGTACCAATGAAAGTATGTTTTTCTCTGTCAAGAAGTCAAACCACTTCTTACCAAGCCACTTCTATGGCGACTTTTGCTACTACAAATCTTCTTCTGACATCTTGTCAAAAACAACATAATGCAAGAAACAACTTTATGACACAAATTCACATCATGTGAATCATCATCATGTATTTTACGTCTTGTGTACAAATGATCAACTAAATCACAAGCTAACAAGAAAAAAAGGTACCTTTTTCAAACATCTGACTCTCCAAGTCAAACATGTACAAAAAGAACTTGATGATTCTTTTTCAAAGTAGAAAGAATTCCACCTCTTGTGAAACACTTCATCATTATCCCCCTTTTTCAAACTTGGAGACAAAATCAACTTTTCCAAGTTGATATGACATCGCATTCATGTTTTAACAAAGCAATTGACCATCAAGTCAAATACACATACATGTTCAAATACAATGAAATCATCAACATTCATTTGTTCATACATACCATTCTCATGTACGTATTCCATTCTTCAACTTTCTCTCAAGCACACTCACAAGTACAAGATCCTCAATCATATGTAAATGTACTTACAAAGCTGAAATGATCATAATTTTTTTGCAATAAAGCGAGTCTCATATTCAACTTTTTCATTCACCTTTTTGGTAAAACCCCGCAACTTGCATTACATTGGCAAAGAAATGTATCAAATAAAAATATATGCAATCTTAATTGGATAAGAACTCTAACCATTTATTACCAATCCACATCAAAGGTGCTTCCTTTAACTACACATCGACATCAACATGTGAATCATCCTGAAACACATCAATTATGGAAACTTCCTTTCCATTCTTGCCATTCTCTTTTTCCACCTTCTTCAAATTTCATGGAAGCATTTTTGGATTCAAAGTCCAACACCTTTCAGCAATATGTCCTTGCTTATGGAAATAAGTACAACACATGTTCATCCTCTTTACAACATAATTTGCCTTGTCCAATGGACCTTTGGCTTCTTGCCTCCTCTTCTTCAAAAGTTTCCTGTATGTGGCCATTTTCTTCCAACATCTAGAAACACTATGGTTAACCAAACCAAAAAAGGAACATGAAATTTTTTCCAATGCTTATGTGGGAATTTACCATGCTTAACATGATCAAAATAAATATGACTGAAATCAGATTTATACCTTTCTCTTTCACCTTTGTTGCCTCCATGAGAAGGTGAATCGAATGAAGAATTGGTTCCCTTCAGAACACCATTAATCTCTTCAATGATTTTAGAGCTTTCACAACTTTCTTGTTCAAGTGCATGCTTATGAAAACCTTCTTCTTGCAACGTATGTTTCAAATAATTGCATTCCTCATGAATACAATCTTTACAAACTTGAGGTAGAGAATCGAAAATGAAACTCCTTCTAGGAACTGTTTCAATTGCCTTCTTGGCTGCTTTGGAACTTTCTCCATAAGATTGTCCATAACCAAGACCCAAATACTTAGGCCTTTCCTCAACCATTATTGGCTCAACAATTCCCTATGCATGTTTTCCCAATCCTTTTCCTTCATAGCCCATTTTTGACATCAACTTGTACTCTATTCCTCTTGTATGTTTTTCAAAAGAACCAACATAAACATTCTTGGAGGAAATTGAAGACAAACTAGGATTATTTACCTCTTCTTCGAGCTAATACTTGACTGAGGCTTCTTTGGCAACAAGGAGTTGTGTCTCCAACTCATGCATCATTTCTAGGTTCATATTTTCAATATGAAGTTGGCTCTTCATTTCCTACAACTTGTCAAAGAGCAATTACTTCTCTTCCTTCATGGAATTCAATTGCTCTCGAAGTTTGGTGCTCTTCCTTTCATCTTCATACATTTGTTTCACCATATACATCATGATGAATAAGTATCATTTCATGTCTTCATCAAAGAATCTTGTGAAGGAGGAGGATTTTGAAAACTCACTTGTGGAATTTGTCATTACAGAAATGAACAAAGGAACTGCAACCAGAGTCACAAAGCTTTAAGAATCTATTGATAAAACTTTTGAACTAATGGTTATAGAGTAAGACTCTTATTCAAGCAGCCTTTTACAAACAAACCCTCTTGTGCTTCAAGGTTTTCCTTGAGGTCCTTTTGATAAGGAGAATGCCTTCAGCCCTTCTTCCTTCATAAACTCAAGAAACAATTAGTTTACAAACAGTCAAACAGTCAAATTCTTTGTACTGTTTAAACACCTTTCAAGTCAAACAAGCAACCTATTTCTTGGTCAATCAAGCAACTTATTTCTCTATCAATCAAGACACTTTCTCTGATACCACCTTATTAGAAATGAGGGTTTGATAATTTGTTATGCTTACAATAACCTCCCACCTAGTTTAACAAATAAATGAGCTAGCTTATATATGACATTTGCGTAATTAAATACTTGAAATAGGTGTATGTTTTTTTTAACTATTTAAGTGCTTTAAGTCCATTTTCTTCTGTTGATATTAAACACATATAACAGCCATATAATGCAACAAATAAACAACCATACGTAACAACAAATTTAATCTAGGAGTTCACCCAAATATCGTGGGCTATCATCACTCTGCAAACAGATAAGCTCCCTTAGACTTGATTCCTTCAATTAGTGCTCTGAGCTACCCTAAGATTCTTGATGGCACTAACTCCTTCAGAATTCTTTAAATGTCACTGAAACCTCATCTACTTTCTCCAACACATATTAGACACCAAAAATAGACTGATCATTTGCTCAAAATGAGCACTGCATCCCCAAACTAGGCCTTCCTCCACAGTTGGCACTGGGTTGCCTTAAACTTCCCTGTAGAATCTCAGCCTTTAAATGTCTCTAAATGCTTCTGAAAATCCCAACAATGGATTTAGAAGGCTCACTAAGGTCAAGATTGACTATTGGTTTGCTAAGAACGAGTACTGGTAGCTCCTACAACTGACTCCAACTCCTGGTGGCCCTGAGCTCCAAAATCTTCCTGGATGAAAATATCCATGAAGATGACTTCTTCAGCTTCTCTAGACTATTCCATTGGCTTCAGAAGGATCCAATTAGCCTAGCTAGCCTCTTATTTCACTCTCTCCCTCTCTGGTGAAAAATTGCTCTTGTAGTGCCTTTAGGCAATATCCCCTAGGGATACTCCACCAATTTTGGCGAACTGCACCTAACTCTAGTTAACTTTAGCATATCGCCTTTTTGTCCCCTTCACCAAGCTGGACCGTTAGAGGTAGCCATTAACATAACTGTTTGGGTGCGCATATGAGGCGGTATAATCCTGGCGGTTAGGGATAATCCTCCATAGAGCTGGCGGTCATGCAACTGCGTGTCAACTGTTTGCAACCAGTGGTTACGTATACATTCAGAAGCATTTCAAATAGTTGAATCTCCACCGTCAATCTATCCTTCTTGATCCAACGGATATCACATCGTTTGCTCACCAACTAACCTGGACAATCTCCATTGTCGATGTGACCTGTCCAATCGAATGGTTGTCGCGCAATCTCACGCAGATTCTTACATGACCGATATCAGGTCAAGAGCACGTGAGAAAAGTGGTTTTATCATGCTACGTGTCGACCGCTAAGGTTAATCGCATGAAATTTATGAATACCATTTGCAGCCTTTAGGGCACATGAGATACTACTTACCACTTGTTGAATACTACCCACATGCTCAATATGAAACTTAAAGAAATACATTTAATTAATATTTCCAAAAATCAAATTATTCTTGGTCAAATGTCCATAAATTGCAGTTTACTGGACTTTTTCAAATTGTGATAACTCCTTCATATGGTGTCGGTCTTTTGAACCCTTCACGACGTCGAAATCAGGAAGATGATATCTATCTGTTTTCTTAGGTTCAACACTCTTTCAAACACTTTGAAATTTGAGCTATCACTAAGGTCCTTGATCAATATCTGATCACCTACCTATCTCTAGCTATCATGGTTTCCAATTAGTGTCGAATTACATTATGGGTTTATGAGGAGATGGTTGAATGGAAGGTCTCGACAAGCTCCTGCGCATGTTGTTGGGCATGGTTTCAGCCCTAAGGGATGCAACCTCCCCCCACACATACTTCTCATACATTGGTGTTGCATATAGTCAAAGTGGTATCGCCTTCTATTTTCAAAGTAGATTTGGCCAAGAGAAGAGAAGTGAGTACAAAGGTAAGGAAAAATTACAATCAAAAGCTAGGCTAGGAGGATTAAACCCAAAGGAAGCTCAACCCAACTCAAGATAGGGAAAATCCAATAATATACATTAAAAATACACTAGTACATGTAAGGCCCGAAAAGAGTGGAAGAAAAACTGCCACAACATAGGTATAGAGTCAATATCCTACAACTACACAAACAACATAACAACCATAACCACACGAGAAACCAACACCTAATGGCAAGACTAGAAGTTGACACCAGAATCAAATACCCATAGCCAAAACAAATACCTGCAATGAAATTATAAATATAATAAGGCTTCAAATTTAACCGATATGTAGTGGCCTTTTGCGATGAGTGTAGGTGACTGATGAGAGTGTCTAGGCACGAATATCAATGAAATCATCCAATCCACATTGAGTTTCCACCTGGATATGGTTTAAATTCCTAGCATAAATCCTTAACATATATCCATAAAGAACTAGTACCTGAGTTTCCCTAACATAGCTGACATATAGTTTCACTCTAACATCCTTTCCATCTAGAATCGTTTCCAGGGGTATCAAGCAACTATATTCCTACATTTTCTTGGTACCCATAGAATGCCCAAAAAGTAGGCCAAACCTCATTTTGGGGGGCATCAATATTTTTCCTTGCAAAGATGCTTCGCAAGTCAACTTACCATGCCCCTCTCCTCCTTCAAATTTTTCTCATCATGATTGGCGATAGGTTGTATAGGTGCATGCTTCTGCATGCACTCCATTTAATTATCTCATCTCCACATGGTGGTGGGCACAATCCCCCAGGCCATCATTCTCATTGAAACACACCCCCATTAGGGAGGCATGTTCTCTATTATCATTTTTCCCTTGAGAATTATATCTATCATACTCCAAAATGATGTCCAAATTATTGTGCCAGTCTACTTGAGAGTTTGTAGGCCAACCTACTTCAAAACATATTCATATTTGAAGACAACCCAAATTGGCCAAGATGTCTATAGTGTGATTGCCAATCCTCTGAATATGAGACATAATAACATAGTTAAGGGACAAAAGTAATTTTTGAATTCAAGAAATCATATTTATATCTCCAAATATGGAACTTTTTTATTACTGAAGCACCTTGGATTAAATTTTGGGAAATTCTGATAACGAATTAAGAGTATTTTTCTATTTGAAGCTTAGAATATCCTATCGATCATCTTGCAACCCTCTTCTAATACTAGTAATTTGGATTCATTATTACTATATATGCCACAATCTGCCACATAGATCCATAATACATTATGCATCCAATCCCTTAAAATACCTCCATACCTAGCTAGACTAGGATTTCCTTTTGAATCTCCATCAAAGTTGAGCTTCACAAAGCCCTTAGAGGGGGGAGAGCAGGAGGTGAGAAAAGAAGTCTGAAGAGGGAGAGGTTTCCATGAATCAAGGGATAACATGGAGGGAGAAAGATCTAAGTTGTTCAAGGTAGTGGCTTCCCGAGGTTGGGTCTTCCAATCATCTTGATACCAAGTCTCAACAAAAATAATTTTTTTGACGTTGTGCTTGATAATAAATCAAAGTTTATCTTTAATTTATTGCTTATTTTTGAAAATTCTCCTATTCATTTCCTTTCATCTGGCCCACATGACAAACCCAATAGCTAAGAACCATGCTCTATTGACTACTAGACTGGAGAATACATTGTTTCTCCATTGTTCCAAAGTTCCAATCAGATTGTGATGGTTGTGGTTTGAGTGGCCAAAGAGGTCCAAGATCTTCATCCATGTTGAATCAGAAAACTGAAAATTATTTAGATGTTCCATGTTTATTCTTGTTTCCCACGCATAATACAAAATGGTGGGCCATGAAATCATTTTCGCTAGATGTGGCCCCATGTCAAAATCCTATGCCATATAAATTATGCTACCTTGTGCCACAATTAAGTCATCCATATTTTCCTCCAAAGGTGTTACATGGAAAAGTATGACGCTCGAAGAGTGATGAATAATCTTCCTTAAGAGTAAACATACCTCTTATCTGATGACCCCACCTCAAATTATCTAGTTCTCTATCAAAGGATATTTTCCAATTCTGTAACTCCTGATCAAGGATATGCCACTATGCCATGATGGGAGAGTCTGTTCAGTCTTCCTGCTTCTTCCAAATTCATCATTGAGTATCCTTTGTCCCTGTTTCCATAACTATATGATCATTGGGCATCATTGTTCAATGGTGAATAATATAATCTCTTCATTTCATTCCTTACGCTAATTTTGGGCATCATTTCCAAGTGATCCATAATCTTTGATTTACTGACATTAACCAAGACCTTTTCTTCTATGATGTATTCAAAATTACATGTGAGAGAGCATGAAAAACCACATATGCATACACTTAAATAAGAGAAAACCTAAATACAACCATAAAGACAATGTAGGCAAAGAGTTTTATAATAGAGTTCATCCAATGTGGACTACATCTCCAAGCCCTGCTCAAAGTAGGGAGGCTTCTTCATTCATCTCATTAAAATCAAATGAATACATGGAAAAAATACACCTTATACCTCCATATCTCAGGATGGTCTAAAAATGGGATACTCATATTAGAAAACAGACTGCACCATCAGATTCCTGACAAAAAATCATGAAATTTGAGTATAAAGATGACCCCTTTATGACACTATCAAATCTGGGTCTCAAGGGAATATTTCAAATTCCTCACAATTTTTTCATTAGAATATTCCCCTAGAATCTAGAATATTCACTTGGCATATTTTGAAAAATATTCTTCCCGGGGAACTGTGCCCAAGAAGAGTTTTGTTGGCTCTATTTCACCTTCGTCTACTCAACCCTCCTGGTTCTTGCTGCATGGTTCCTCACTAGCCCGACAACTTTGTTTGACACATGGTATGGAGGGTTCAAATACTTATGGGAGGTAGAGTTAACAAAGCCTTCCATGGTGGTGTGTTGGCAGATTGTTAAAGTGGCAAGGTGGAGGTCTCGGGGCCAAACTTATGGGCCTCCCCAATATAATTGTTTTGTGCTTTATTAAGTTGGGTCTGTTGCTTTTGGTGGGCAGGTGGTCTAGCTAGCACATGTTCAAATCCTGTCAGCCCTATTTTAAAATGGTATATGGTTGGCAGTTTCAACCGTCATATTTTTGGCTGCCATATAAACCAAACCGCCACTAACCATTGGGAGGGTTTGTGAGTATGTCGGGCCTTCCACCCAATTATATATATATTTTTTATATTTTTAACACAAACCAAAAAACTACCCATCAGATTCTATTAAGGGTCACTGGTAAAATTAACAATGCGAACAATTGGCCGGTTCCATCTGTCATTAAAGCTGAATTTTTTCATGTGGTTTGTTTCTACCAAATTTAGTGGAATGCTATCAAATTTAGTGGACTGCCAAAGTTAGCTATGCTTCAAATTTCTTGGCACTCTGCTAAACCCTAACATTAGGTCTAGTTTTACCGGAACTTTGACAGGCCATAACATGTGCATACGAAGTCAAATTTAGGTGTCATATACACCATTGGGATCATGATGGTGAGCTCTTCGAATTGGTCCTAGTTTTGATGAGATCTGAAGACTTCAATTTTTTAGCTTCTTCAGAGCCACATGGATCATTCTGCCCCACTGAGGAGATTTTGGTCCTCCAAAAGCATAAACATGTCTGTAATTTCGATTTGCATAATAGATGCCTATGATAGGTCACCTTCCCTTTCCTTCACCTTTGTAATTCAGAACTTGGAATGATAAATCCGACACATGTATCCATATGCAAACTCATAGCTACTAATACATGTCAAACCCCATACTTTCGAAGAGTTTATAACACACTCATGGTCAATTTTGCAACAAAACCCATATTCCATGCTATCAATTAAAAGGCCAAAATATTATTATGTTGCATATACAAGTGATGTTATACATTCATCACTTTTACAAAGATTTTCACAACATGTGATTTACAACGGTGGCCATGGAAACTATTTAGAAAATTTACCCCTCTCTTACCCAACCAATTTAATGGGATTTATTTCCGTAGTTGAATTCCTTGTTGAACTGCTTCACTGACTGGTTCCTTCATAGGTGATTTCACATGCTTCATGTCCTGCTTTGATCGTTTCTCTGGATAAAGCTTCCAACATGTGGCTCTATTATGTCCACCCTTGTTGCAATGGTTGTAATGGATGCAATGGTTTTTATTCCTCCATACTTTCTTGAACTTCGTTGAATGGTTGTCCTCAGCACAAATTTGATGAGGAGATCTTTCCTTAGCTCTTCCTTCGAAATGCTCACTGGAAGGTGGTGACATGCTCCCAACATCTTTCACTATCTCAGTGTTGTCGCTTGAAGATTCTCCTATCTCCATCTTGGAGAATGTCCTGTCTTCCTTTCTACATTGCATAGACCTTCATATTGAGGTAATTCCACCACTTGGATGGGATTCACAATTCCTTGGAAATTAAATCCTAGGCCCTTGCCTTCATATCCCATCTTCTTCATGAGTTTTGAACCAATCCTTGTGGTGTGCCTTTAAAAAGCACTAAAAGCATCATTATAAAGAGAACATGAAACTAAAAAATCATTTTTTACCTTTGAAGTGGGTGATGGTGACTTTGCTAAGCCTTTGTTGTGCTTCAACTTTTCGAAGGCCTCTTTCATGTCTTGTAGCTAAAGCTGAAATCCCTGCTTCTCCTCTTCTACTTCTTGTAGAAGTCTCCTTAGCTTTGCATTCTTTGCTTGAATTTTTTGGTTGATCTCCTCATGTTCTTGGAGCCATGAAATCTTTGGTGCTCTTCTCATCTTTGGTACAACATCTGCTACAATATTTGTCTCATTTCCCGAATCATAACCCAATTCAATATGTCCATCACTTGTAATCCTAAGATATGTGATCTTCATCTCATCAGCCAAATTAGAACCTAGGTCAATTGGTCCAACACCTGCAAAAATGTAAGTTGTAACCTTCACCTCATCCTCTGAATCAAATTCATGGTCTTGTTGCATGATAGCTACCATCTTCTACTTCCCTTTTTTGACATTCCTCTTTGGCTTCAATTTTGGATATAGTTTTGAAAAATCATCCTCATCATGACCTTATTTCTCACAATGAGTGCATGAGGGATTTTCTTCCCTTTTCCTTGTTGTCACTGCCTTCTTTGCATTGTTTCCCTGTTCATAATTTCCCCTTCTTTCAAGGTGAATGGATTTCACACTAGCCGAATCAAGAGTAGTGGCTTCAACAATAACAAAGAATGTTGGAGATAATCATGTAAAGAACCAATATACTTCATTGAAGTATTAGGTGAATCTAAAGGAATACAAAATGTTAAAGCTTTTTTTCTAAATTCTTCTGTGAATCTTTGAACATCTTGACCTTTTCCTTGTTTCAAATGTTGTCATTCTATCATGGATTTCTATTGATATGCTAATAGATAAAATTTTCCTTTTAAAGTAGAAACAAATTCAGACTAGGAAGAAAGGAGTTTACCCACATGCTTACTGCCTTTATGAAGTTTTCTCTCCTACCATATGTGAGTGATGTCCGCCAATCAAAGAGATGCTAACTAGATCTTGGCCTCATCGTCTTCAATCTGTTGAATTCAACAATACACTTCAATTTGTCTGATCCAATTATTTATCTTTTTTGCGTTAGAATCTTCAATAAACACAAGCAAATCAAACTTTATATCCAACTTGAAAAAAGGATTTTTAGAAGCATTTTTATGTTGCTTGTTAGAAGGATGAGAATGTTATGATGAAGAAGAAGAGTTTTTGTTAGAAGAAGGAGATGGGGGTTCAAGAGGTTCTCCTACATTTTCTTTATTTACTAAAGCATTGTCCTCAAACTTCTCTTCCTTCTTCTTTTCCTTCTTGATAATTTTCCTTTTATAATCTGCAAACTATTTTTTCACCTTATCTGTAGAAATTCTCACTGTAGATCACCTAATAATGCAATATACTAAAGAAAAATACTTGATCTACTTCTACAAACAAACTTTCGGAAGCTAAATCGATTTTGAGAAAGATCAAATAGAACACATATAACAGAGAATGAGAAACCAATCACACATGAACACAGAAGAATACTCTAGGGAAAGCCTTAGCTAAAAACCCCGCTCTCTGTATTATCATACAAGTGGAAATATGTCTAGATTACACAAATATTTAGCTCACAAGCTATCCAGCTCTCAATACAATCCCTCAATGTTGCTCATAGACTGAATAGACACAACATATGCCTTCCCTTAGTCCTCCAAGCCTCCTATTTCCTTGCACAATTTCTCCTGGGTCCTCTGGCTACCACCTGTGTGAATTCACCTCTCACACAACTCACCAAACTCACAAATAACTGTGAAATCCTCAAGGAATGAATTCCTTTTGCATGCAAGAGATGTCCTCAAGGGAATATTCCTACAACTAATAGTACACTGTCCCATCCTCTGATCTCAACTGGGTCTCTGACTGAACTGACATGCATGAGTTATTTATGAGAGAATATTCAGTTATCTAAAGTGCAATAGTTACATGCATGCATGCGTTAACTAACTGAACTCACAATCAGTTCCACAAACTGTTGGAACTAATCTAACTGGACTTAACTCAGTTAACTTAGCTAACTAATTACAACTCAAAGCACAACTCACCCTGATCTCCTTAATCAAGGGATAACTTCCTCAATAAAAGGGGAAATTGTTGCATGTCTTCACATAGACTTCATGTTTTATTTTCTCCAACTAATTAACTGAAGATGAATTCATCAATTATTTTTCAAACAACTGCTAAGATCAAATTCGAATTTTTATCCTCAATTTTAGTTCAGGGACTAACTAAAATTGGAGTGTATCCTGAAATTCTATTTATAGCAATTCTATTTTTAGCACTTCTATATTTAGCATTACTTGTTTCTATTTTCAACACTCCCTCTCAACAAGAAAGAGATTATCTGCCACCCCAATCTTATCTCTGTGGAACTCAAATTTGCATTTTGGCAATGCCTTAGTCAAAATATTTGCATCCTGCTCCTCGGTCGAAACATACAGAAACAACATGATCCTCTTCACCACACAGTCTCGAAGATGATGATATCAGATATCGATGTTCTTGGACCTATCATGTAATACTGGATTCTCAGAGAGTTTGATACAACTCTGGTTATCACAATAGATCACAGTTGGATCCATCCTCTGACTAAACAATCCAACTAGAATTTTCCGCATCCAAATGGCCTGACATGCTACCTGACTGGCAACCATGTACTCAACCTTTGCTAAGCTAAGTGCAACTGACCTCTGTTTCCTGTTGTACCAAGAAACTGCAGCTAAACCAAGGTTGAAAATTCCTCTTGAAATGCTCTTCCAGTTTGATGGAATCCTTGTCCAATTTGCATCTGTGAAGCCCTGAAGCTTCACTCCCTCTACCCATCTATACCACAATCCATACTGAGACGTACCTCTGAGGTATCTCAGCACATGCTTCGCTGCCTTCCAAAATAGCTTGGTAGGCTAAACCATAGCTTGACTCAACTGGTTCACCTCAAAGCACAAATTTGGTCATGTGTTCACTAAATATATCAATGAACCCACAAGCTACCACTAAACAATAGCAGTTACTACCTCTCCTGAAGTAGCATCCTCCTTCCTCCAGTTACTAGCTAGAGGAGACTGCATGGGCTTGCACTTCGCCATGTGGAATCTCCTGAGTATCTCATTGGCATACTTACCTTGAGACACAAACACTTCCCCATCCTTCTGCGACACTTCCATGTCTAGAAAGTAGTGCATGAGACCCATGTCTTTCATCTCGAACTCTCTTGTAAGGTCCTCCTTGCAAGACTTGATCAACTGATCATCACTTGTCAATATCAGATCTTCAACATAAAGAACAATGATCAATGGCTTACCTTCTACCATGATGTGGTAAAGGTTTGCATCCGCTTCACTCTTTGTGAAGCCCAACCTGGTGAAATAGTTTTCGATCTTGGTGTACAAAGCATGAGGTGCTTGCTTCAGCCCATATAAAGCTCTCTTGAGTCGACACACATGTGAATCACGATCACAGGTCTCAAATCCTTTCGACAACTCAATGTACACCTCTTCCTCAATCTTACCATTGAGAAATGCAGTCTTCACATCCATCTGATGGATCTTCCAACCCCTCTGAGCTGATAGTGCCAACATCAATATGATAGATGAGTACCTTGCTACAGGAGCAAAAGTCTCATCATAGTCTATCCCATCAACCTGTGAGATGAGTACCTTATGTTTTCTCAACACTCCCATCAGCTACTTTCTTTACCTTGTAAAGCCATCGGGAACTCACCATTGACTTGTCCTAAGGTCTTGGGACAAAATCCAAAATACAGTTCCGAATGATGGAGTCATATTCCTCTAGCATAGCATCAACCCAGATTGGTTGCTGCACTGCTTCCTCAAAGGAATAAGGTTTGGTCTCTACACACTCCCCAACCAGGGCCATGTAACTAGTGTACTGCTCGGGTGACCTCCTCTGTCTGCACTAAGATGGTTGTCCCAAATTCTCTCTCACATCTAGCATCAATCTGTCAACTTCCCTTGAGCATTTCTGCCTGTCTCTGGAAGACTCTACATGAGTGGATGTCTCCATTCCTAGATCCTATGCATGTGGCTGCTCCACATCAGTATGAGGCTCCTCCTCCTTTGGAACCAAAAGTTCCTCCTCTGCATGCAACTTGAGCTCCCTCTCAAGTGATACTCGCATGGCATTCTACTCGTCGAACTTCAGATCTTTGCGTACTACTGTCCTCTGACTGGTAGGCAAGAAAACTCAATAGTTGTGGGGTGTATCAGTGTACCCCACAAGTATCCCCAACTCGGCTATTGGATCTAGCTTCTTCCAAGCATCTTTGATCACATGGCAATAAACTGATGATCCAAAGATCCTGAAGTGACTCACATCTAGTCTCTTCTCGGACAAGGCCTCCACTAGTGTCTTCATTCCCAGTATACGATGCGAGCTTCTATTTTTCAAGTATACTTGATCCAGACTTAAACAGGAACACAAAAAATTACAGAGATAACCATAAACATAGATATGCAGCAGAAATAATACTTCATTTCATTAATGTAAAATATTTAAATATGCTTACAAATAGTAATGGAAATAAACCAGCTAGGGCGATGGTAGCTTATCTCTGAGAAGAGATGTGGTGGCTACATGCCTCTGAACTATGTTACAATGAGGCTCGAAGGCCTATTTATTGTTTAGAAACAATGGAAAACCCTTAACATTCCAAAACCTAACCCTAGAAGATGAAACACCAAACTGTGGGCCCCATTTGGGTAAATTGGTACCTCAACTTCCCGGGGTCGTAACTTTGGCATACGATTTCTGTTTGACGCGTACAATAGCTCGTTAGAAAGATCTATCCAAGCACTACCACTTTGGGAAGGGAAAAATGGGTCCATGGACCCATGTTGCCCCCAGATTTCCCAAAAAACGTCGTTTAGGGCCTCAAATGGCTCCGGAAGTTCAGGACCCGAAAAACTGCAAAAAATAGTAAGTTGTGCTACAATTAAGGAAACTGAAAATGTTGAGAGAACAATGGTGGGGGTCCAAGTGGATTTGGCAGGTGGCCACCAAGATCCACCTAGATCATTCCTCCCCCCTTAGGAAGCAATGGTCCCCACTGTGTTGAGTTCTCCATGAGATGAGGAAACTTTTGCTGAACTTGGTCCCTGGTGAGCCACTTGCCCTGGTGAAGGAGTTGGCCTCCTTTGACAACTAGATATAGTTGGATATTCTGTTGGTGAGTGTTCTTGATCTGTGTGTCCATGATCCGATCAGTTGCAGCTTGTTCCATGCAATCTGAATTTAATCCTGTGGGTGTGCGATGTTCCGCAATGTCGGATGTGTCTAGCAATGGTGGAAAGTATGGCCGAAGGCGGTCCACATTGAACACTAGGTGCAGGCCAAGGAATGGGGGAATGCTGAGCTCAAATGCATTGTCTCCCATAGCCTTAGTAATGGTGTAAGGACCATATCTGAGTGGCCTCAGTTTCCGATAGGCTCTAGTAAGGTGTTCCTTTTGCAAATTCAACCAAACTTTTTCGCCCACCTCAAACTTGTGTGGCACCCGATGTTGATCATGTCACTGCTTGTACTTGGCATTTGATTTCTCCAGAATGTCATGGACCTGCTGGTGAATATGTTGGATGTGCTCAATGAAGCTGGTTGCCTTGTTTGTTTCGGACTGGACATGAGCCGAATCCATGTGAGTAGCTGCAAGTGGCATGGCCACATCAATGGAGCATAGTGGCTAGAATCCCAAGCCCACCTAAAAAGGGCTATGGCCAGTCGAGCTGTGAAGAGCTCAGTTGTAGCTATGTTGAACATAGGGGAGGCTCTCGTCCCATGTGCGTGGATGCTTTGAGTTGTACATGCGCAGAATGTGCACAATCATCCTATTGACAACCTCTGTCTGGCCATCAGTTTGAGGATGGAAGGTTGTGGACTTAGTGAGTTTGGTGTCTAGCATTGACCAGAGACTGGACCAAAACGTACTGCGGAACTGTCACACAGAATGAGTCGAGGTTGCGGACAAGATCGACCTTCCTAGTATCTAAAGATATCTAGAGACAAGCAAGCCAATCAAAAACTATCTTTCTCTAAATATGTTATCAAAAACAAAGGCAAACAAGTGATTTAGGCCTACCTTGGGTCCAATGCAAGTTTGTGGCAGCCTCGCTCCCTCGCTCCAAATGAGCTTCCTTGAAGTAAGTCTACAAACACAAACAAGCAAACAAATTAAATAGCACCTGAAAATCCAATATCATAAAGCATATTCATCATAATGATCAAGGAGATTATGAAACAAACCACATAAGAAAATTTGTTGAGAAAAATGAATCTGATTGTATTAATTCAAATGAAGAAGAACTTTACAACCTGTGCCTTGATGCTGTATAAGCTCCTCCCAGGGTCCGACAAGAAGTCTCCTCTACCTTAACAAGTTTCACTCACTTCCCAATGAAACCAAAAGGTATGTGATCTCTCCTCTCAAGTTTAACTAGGAAGTCTCAATTCCATCAACATTTACCCTCAAAATGTTCAGCTTCTAACCTCTCTAGCAACTGACCCAATGCCTTAATTTATAGTGCAATGGAGAGAAGTTACTAGGTCCTCGTTCAAAGGGATAAAGCCCACCTTCAAAGGGATAGCTCCTCCTGTCAAGGGATTAGCTCCTTCTCTTTTGGGATGCATGAACCACCTTGGAGCGAACAATCCACGTCAAAACCTTCTAGAAACATCTAGAATTAACCCAAAAGTGAGTTTTTTAGGATAAACTTGTGCCTTTTTGACTTTTACAGGGGTACGCACCCACCCCTTTACAGACAACGTGTGCAGGTACGCAGGTAACATGAACAAAGGGTGCGGGCCCGTAGGCAAAAGTGAGAGAAAGTGCGGAACCAGAGTAATATTGATTTTCAATGTCTTTCTCTCATTTTCAAAGCTTGACATGAGGAGCTAAGGTTTGAGACTTGCTTAGGAGGCTAGTATAAGTGATGATAGACCCATACTGACTGCAAATAATCATGGTGACGATATTTTTGTGTAACAATCCTGCTTCTTTTCAAGTACTTATCGATTCTTTAGGAAAACTTTTGGGTCAGTTAACTATGGCTAAACAACTATCAATATCTCAGACTATATCATCTGATGCAGCTACAGTGGAAACTTATATTGTAACCTCTTCGATGTTTTCTACTACACCTGAGTCACACCTGTATAATGAATTGTCCATCCCGGTTGGTTACCAATCATTATCTAGAACCCACTCAGGGGTTTCTTCTACACCATGGTCATCACCCATGTCCTCAACCGAAATTTTACCTGGTTCTTCTCTAATGGGAACCCAACAATTTGATCCTGCATATCAGTATCAAGCTAGGAAATCTGGTCAATAAAGACCTATGTATCCATTAAATATTATATTGCCACCATATGGAGAGCAATATATTCACCGTATCCTCCTTATTTCAAGGGACTACCATATGGTAATATCCCACAGTATTCAGGTCAATCTAGAATCAGAGTTTGTCAATGGCAACCAACAATTCCATTTCAACCAAGGCTTGTGTATCCAACACAACCAATGCAAACTGTGTCATCTATTCCTAATAAACCTGTTGTTACTACTATACCAAAGTCACAAGTTCAAATTGTTGTATCTCAACCTATACAAATTGATCCTTCTATCTTGCAATCACAAGTTTCAAGTCAAGAAGTTCAAGTTCCTCAAGTTGTTGTACAACAACCACTTTCTTCTGGAGTTCAACAACAACCTCAGGTTAGTATACTCTTATCTGGACTGACCCCGGCTTACACTGGTATAGTTTATTCACAACTTGGCCAACCTTTCATTGCTGGACAACAACAACCGTTAAATCAACAATAGTTGTACCAACAACAACAACAGTTGATTCAACAACCGTGGTAGCATCAAGTTCAACAACCCCAATTCCAGCAATTCCAACCCTAGTTTAGATTTGTTCCACAAGCTCAACCTGGTTTTGGTCAATCTCAAGCTTACCAAGGTCCTAATCAACAAGGCTTTGTAGGTTATGGACAACCACACATTCAACCTGGTTATCAATAACCGCCTTATACTAGTTTTGTTCAACAACCATACTAAGGTTACCAAATGCAGATGCCCTATGTCAGTATGAAAAGACCTATTGCTCAGATAATTCCATCATATCCCAGGCATGCTCAACCTAACTTGAATCGAGAGTTGTCGTTTGTAGCAACTTTAGAATTACCATATTTAAATCGGCTCGCTAATGATCCAATCCTATATGCACCTTGGTGGCCAATAATTCCGCATAAGTTACCATCTGACATTTCGAAATTTAACGAAAATCCTGGAGAAGACCCATCAAATCATGTTATGACCTTTCATTTGTGGTGTTCATCAAACTCCTTAAATGACGATTTAGTTAGACTTCATCTTTTCCAAAGAACATTTACTGGTCTAGCTGCTAAATGGTACATTGAATTACCAAGAGCTTCTTTCGATAATTTCTCCACTTTAGCCACTACTTTTCTGACCCACTTCTAGTTGCCTATCAAATATGAGACTGGAATGGAACTCCTAACCAACTTTAAATGGACTACCGCTACCCATATATCAGATCATATTCATGAGTGGCGACGTCATTGTCAAATGGTTAAGACATATGTGCTGGATCAGCTTTTAGCTGAGTGGATCATAAAATCCTTGTTGCCATCAATCACCAAGGATGTGGCAAAAGGTGGAGTTGTCACAGAAGAGAAAGTCATTGCTCATGCCCAATACTTGGATTTTATTTACACACAATCCAGCATGCTTTATGATAAAATTCCCAATGCACTTCGACCAGCTTTCACTATTCCCCCTGCTCCACAATTGAGTAAGGACTCTCATGCCGGCAATGGTGTGATCGGTTCATCAAGCATACAATCAGCAAGAAGACCATCTGGTCAAACTCTTGTTGTTTCCAATCAAACTAACAATGAATTAGAAAATACTCTTGCCTCCGAGATTAATGCCATGTCATCCGACAAAGGCAAAAATCCAAAGCAACCAGCGGGTAAGAAAAAGGGGAAAAACAAAAAGAAACAAGAAAAGTCCCCTCCAGAGAAATCATTTGATTCCTCTAATTCGGCAAGGAAACCTCGTTATCCATGTCTGATATGGAATGATGAGAATTTACAAGAGATTGTCCACATTGCTCTAAGGTCTCTAAACTTATAAAGACTTCAACCACATCGGCAGTGTTGACTGATCTATTTCCAACCCCAGAGACACATTTGGTTGCAACAGACCATGCTTCCACATCCGAAGCACTCATGTTATCCATCACAAAGCCACAAAATGAAGTTTTGGTGTCAACAAGAGACAAAGATTATGGAAATCCGTCATCGTCGAATAATCAGGCCATTGATCAACCTAAACCTTCGACTTCAACTTCATTTGAAGTTGTTCCACCCATTGTACTCGAATTGACAATAAAACCACCAAAGGGAGTTGTGCAAAAATTGACATTCAACCCTAGGACTTGAGTAGCTCAAAATTATAACAAAGTGGAAGATCTTGCTCAATCATGTTCCTCTATGTTGACACTCGAGGTGTTGCAAAACTGTCCCTCCCAAAAGTAGGCTTTGTTGTCAGCAAGAGGTAGAATAGATCCTACGGATTCAAATCTTGTGGTTTTTAACCATGCAGGATATTCACCATAGTTACCGGCGCAATTAGCTTTCCTAATCCAAGTAAAAGCTCTCAATAAGAATGTTCACCGAACTATTATTGATGAGGGAGCATCTACTTGCATTATGTCCCTGAGTTGCTAGAAAATGCTTGGTTCACCGTCATTGTCACAATCACCAACTACGTTGAAAGCTTTTGATGGAAGAACATATACTCCATGTGGGATTTTAAGTAACCTGCAAATCGAACTTGGGGGCAAAACGATTACTATTGAAGTCGAGGTAGTTAACAGACCCCTCGATTCCAACATTTTATTGGGAAGGCCTTGGGTATATGCTATGGCTGCTGTGGTTTCCACATACTTTAGTACTATTTCATTCCCTTTTAAGGGTGGAATCACAGTCATTGATCAACTAGCCTTCTTTGCCAATAGTTCACAGGCTACAGGAAGCATTCCATTGGTACATGGATCCCCACTGTCACTTCAAAGTGTTGGAGTATGTCTTTTTAAAGATCCTTCCCTAATGGGCACTTTTACCCTCCCGTCACCATCTGATTTGGTGGAAGTGGCAAGAGTGGAGTCTTGCAACATGATTTCCTCCACCTCATCTAATTAAGGAGGATTACCAACCAAGTTGAATTTGATATTAATATTGAGGTGTTGCTATTAAGCCCCATTGAAACATCATAGCAATCAATCTTTTAGGCTTGTGCGGCAAACCCAAATCCACACTCATCAATTGTATGGGTAGATAGGTTGTTAGAATATGGTACCTCTTCGGATCCTTTTTCACGTATACATACTACGGATGAAGGAATCATCCAATCAATGATGATAGGAGAGGAACCATGGGAAGATTATCATCATCATTCCCATCTTCCACGTGATGTCAAAGATTATTAAAAAGAACTAAACCACCCATCAATTGTTGATTTCCTATCGAATTCTATTAGAGTAGATATTGTAGATTCTGAGCGTAATGTCAAACATAAAAGAAACGATTTGTATAAACATTTTGACCAAGCCTAACATTGTAGAAAATATTCATGTCGGAAAATCTTGTTCTCCATTGGAACTTGATAATTACTATGCGCTCTTTCGTGAATTTAGAGATATTTTTGCATGGTCTTATGAGGAGATGCCAGGAATTGACTCAAGCATTGTTGAACATGAGATTGAAATGTACCCTGATGTCAAACCAGTATGACAACGGCTTCAACCTATTCATCTAAAGAACGTTTTTTCCATTAAAGAAGAGGTTGAAAAACTTTTGTGTGCTGGCTTCATTTTTCGTGTACCTCTTACTGGCTGGGTATCTAAGATTGTTCCAGTTATGAAAAAACAACGGAAAATTCAAGTGTGCGTCGATTATAGGGATGTAAATCAAGCATGTCCAAAAGTCAATTATCCTACACCCTTTATTGACCAGATTATTGACGAATGTGTTGGATGTGAAACCTTCTCATTCATGGATGGATTGTTTGGATACAATCAAATCAATATTCGCCCATAGGACCAATCTAAAACAACGTTCATTTGTCTGTGGGGCACATTTGCCTATTGAAAGTTACCTTTTGGTTTGAAGAATGCAGGGGCTACATTTCAGAGGGCAATGAATCATGCCTTCCATGACATCAAGCACATTGTTCAACCCTATCTTGATGATTTTCCTACTCATTCACGAAAGTGGACTGATCACCCGCAACATTTGAGAGAAATATTTTTACGGTGCTGACACTACAAGATACGACTCAATCCGCACAAGTGTGTGTTTTGTGTCGGCTCTGGTCAATTGCTTGGATTCGTGGTCTCAGAATATGGAATTTGACTTGCTCCAATTAAGGTTTAGACAATCCTTGACTTGCCTCCACCTTTAAACTTGTTATAGTTATGGAGACTTCAAGGGAAGGAAAACTTTCTGAGGAGGTTCATTCAAAAATATGCTAAGTTGGCTAAAGGTTTTACTCATCTATTGAAGAAAGGGGTACCCTTCCATTAGGATCAGGTTGCGTAAGCTTCCTTTGATGCTCTTAAAGATTCCCTCATTAGAGAATCATTAATGTATGCCCCAAACTATAACCTGTATCTCATCGCTACAAATACAACCATTGGCATGGTTTTAGTCCAAGAAGAAAGTGAAATTGAACGTCCTATTTATTACTTGAGTCGTAATCTCAATAATACAGAAAGTAAGTATTCCTATGTTAAAAATTTAGCTTTTACAACCATTCAAACTGTACAGAGATTTCATCATTACATCCTCCTCCGAAAAAACTACTATTATATCGGATTGCAACTCTATGACATACATTTTGTCACATCAATTGCTCAGGGGAAAATATTCCAAATGGATAGTTATTCTGCAGGAGTTTGATTTGGATTTCATCAAATCTAAATCAAAAAAATCTCTTGTTTTCGCTGAGTTACTTTTCGACCTTCCCTCATCCTCCAATGATTCAACATCATAAGCATCAATCTTGGATGATTCTCTATTTCTTATCTCTTCAAGTGATCCATGGTATGGGGATATACTAGTCTATCTCCAAACCCAATATTTCTGACCTAATACCTCTCGCTCTGAACAACGATGTACTCAATACCAAGCCAAATATTATCTAATCATTGGTGATACACTTTATCGTTGTAGTCTCAATACGATTTTGCGTAGGTGCCTCACTCATGAGGAAGACGAGAAACCTTTGAATGAATGTCATTTAGGTGCTTGTGGTGGACACATATTTGGATATGCTACCGCGCAAAGAATTCTCCATGCTGGTTACTTCTGGCCAACCATATTCAAAGATTGCATTATTACTATCATAAGCTATCATGCATGCCAGATATATGACCGAAAAACCAGATTACCACCTGCACCTTTGCATCCATTCGTTGCTATTGGCTCATTCCCCAAATGGGGCATTGACTTTATGACATGTAACCCAACCTTAACTGGGGGGCATGGGTATATTATAGTCATCGTTGACTATTTTACCAAATGTTGGGCCGAGGCGATGCCAACATTTAACAACAGTGGCGAAACGACTGCTTTATTTTTCCTCAACCATGTGGTTGCCAAGTTTGGTGTACCACAATTCATAGTTACAAATCATGGATCACATTTTTGCAATCACATGATGGTTGAGTTGACTGCCAAGTTAGGACTGTCACATGATAGTTCTACTCCATACTACCTGCAAGCTAATGGACAAGTTGAGGCTATCAACAAAGTCCTTAAGTGCATGTTGCAAAGAATGATTGGAGTTCATAAAATAAATTGGCATTTAATCATGTACTCATCTCTTTGGGCATATCAAACCTTGGTGAGAAATGCGACCGGATTCACACCCTTTCAGTTGGTGTATGGTTTGGAAGCAGTCTTATCAATTCAATGTGAAATATCGTCTCTCAAACTTGTGATTGGCCTGCTACCTGACACTTATGAAGAAGAAGCACGTTTCTTGGAGTTAATCCATCTATATGAAACTTTTCATGATGTTGCATTGGCTAACGAAGCACATAAGAAACATATTAACGTGCAATACGATAAAAATTTCAAGCCTCGTGTCTTCTTAGAAGGTGACCTAGTCTTGCTTTACGATCAAGAGTTTGATGAACTTGGAGTAGGAAAATTTTAACCGCTATGGATGGGCCCTTATATTGTTATGCTTTTTTTGATGAAATGTGCCTACAAGATAGTAGACTATGATGGGATTCCATTGTTGCAGCCCCGAAATAAGTTGTACCTTAAATGTTACTATGCTTAGTTATGTGTAGTAAAACTTATTGTATATATGCTTTGATTGCATGTGTGTGTGTGTTTCTTTTAGAGTTATTATTTGGTTAAGTAATCCACTTTTCATTTGTTGCAGATGTCGAACTTTTCGAAACTATTTGTTGGTTACGCCGATGGGGCTAGTCGTAGTACACAGAACCTATTCTCTACAGTATGGGCCATTTTCGCCCCAAGAGGTGAGTTAGTGAGTTTTATAGGGATTTGTATTGGTCAATAGACGAACAATATCATTGAGTATACTGCATTGATTGAACTTCTCTCTTATTCCATTTCACTTGGCATACACAGAATCATCATTAGGCTAGACTCACAAATCGTTGTACTACAACTTACTGGCATTTATACCGTCTGAAATCTAGCAATTCATCGCATGTTCCTTAGAGTTCGTATTTTGGAAAGATATTTTGAGTTTATTCAATATCAGCATATTTCCAGAAATCTAAACACGTTAACTAATTCTCTAGCGAATTATATGTTAAATAGACATTTTCGACATGTGTAAAGTAAATATTTTCAATTCACAACATCAATTGAATAGGATTGCATCACATAACCATAATAAAACTATGATAGTAAAATAGATAGTTGTTTTAAAAGTTTTTACAAACAGTTTCTGTCCAAGACAAAAATTGGTCATCTGACCCAAAAACTAAAATGTATGCAGAAAACATCTAAGTAAACTAGTGGTGCTCATGATAACAGGTCACAGCCTGTGCTATCATGTGTAAAAGTATCATACAATGACTTGTCACACCAATGGTGTGGCATTGCAATCGCATAGGAAACTCCTCGATCTAGACATCTGGAATGCCTAGGGTCAAACTCTCTATGTGGTCTTGTAGTTCAGCCAGTGTCTCAGCTAAATCTAAGTCTCAAAGAAATGCTCTCCCAACAGGTCTTTGTGCTGGCCCACCTGCCACTCGTTGGTGCCCCATAATTCGAACAAGTCCAACGTCTGCATACATAAAAAATGTTTTTTTTAGTCTTGGAGATAATAAAAAAACACAAAAGAAAGTAGAAACTTTAAAATCAAAAAACACTTTGGTCAAACAATTTACCTATAGCACCCCATTGTGCTCCAACTAGTAACATCAAGTCTGGATCTCCACGGAAATCCATCCCTAAATATGGATACTCTGTGATGATCATATCCTGTCGATCAAACCATTCAAAGAATGCAGGGGTAAATGAGATCAATGATTGACTAGCATGTCTAGCCATAATATCTACCCATCTCTGCATCTGTAGATCCCTAGGTCTAGATACGCCCAGTGAAACATGTTGTGGCTGCATAAGTGGAATTCTCTCCAAGGAGAAAGAAATCAGGATCGACCCATAGCCAAAGTTCTTTGTCCTTTTGCTTTTCACCTTGGTCAATTGTTCTTTCAAGGATGAAAGTATTGTCTTGCACCAGTTAAACACTTTTGGCTCTAAACACTCTAATGCATACCGCATGTATGATCTGTTTACCAAATGTAGTGTCGTGCTGCCAACCAATTTGGAAATGGTAAAGAGGATCATCGTCAATGGTAAGTCACTAACATCCCTAACGTTAATATTTTCATCCCTTCTAGGTTGTGCACCTGGCTGACAGAACTGTCGTATGTAATCTCTCATTGATTCACCTCGTTTGGCAAATCTAGAAAGTGAGATAAGGGTACCTCGCCTCGACAGTCCGGTAAGAAAGTATATGTCATCAATGGTAATGGAGACCACTTTGTCTCTAATGTGAAATTTCTGATCAGTAGGATCCCATGAACGAACAAGGAACTGCAAAAGATCGATTTGCTGCCTCATACCAGGTAATTGGAAATATTTGAGTAACCCATAATTCCATAGAGCCTCAACCGTGCCTTGGTTATTTAGGGCAATCATATCGTGTTCTTCATTCTCTCGTTCTCTCAATGTAATCATCATTCTAATCCAATGAATACCTGAAAATACAACTATAAGACAAATTAGGATCCACTTCTCCCAAAAAACGGAAGAATGTTTGGGTGAAAACAACTTAATGAAATTGGGTTTTACGCTCAGCATAGCCTAGCCTTAGGGATAGTGCGCTGTAATACAGGCAGCCTTCTAGGTAAGTGCATTGCATCGCACCTTTCGATGATGAAGGGTGTGTTGATCCCAAATTGGAAAATTGAAACCCTAGGGGCCCCAAAAACTCACAATTTTTTCTTGAAACTAAAAATGAATGATATGAAATGAAAGAGAAGAAATATAGTTCCTACCTAGTTCGAACAGCACGAGGAATGGTCCATTGAATCCTCCACAATCAATTGGTGAACTTCGAGGTAAAAACTGCTCCAAATTACCAAAATCAAAGGGTAAATGTGAAATGGTAAAACTTGTTTTTATGTTTATTTCTTGCACATTAATTGAATAAACATTATATTTTATTCATTTTATCCATGAAACGGGTATTTTTAATCTATTTTGATAGTGTTTTGAGCAGGTTTAACAACTAACATGCAGAATTTGATGTGCTCAAATGTAAATTGAACATATTTGACCACAAAGAAAACTTTTATCTCTTTTTTGAGATTTGTTAAAAACGAAAAAGGAACCCCCTTGGAGTCTTCTTTAATCTCTTTTCAAACTCTTAAACATGAAAATATTGCCGTGCGCTTGCCCTTTCCAGATTGTTAAAGGATTGGAAACGATATCTCTCTTGTTTTATTTTACACTTTTTCAGACTTGGGAGATTAATCTACGAAAAAGAAATTTTCGAGTTTCCTTTTTGTCCCTTTTCAAACTCTATAAACATGAAAAGGAACGAGTTATATTTGTCGTTAAACTCATTAAAAACATCAAATAGCGACAAACATGTTTGTCTAGACAAGACCAAGTTTCACCTTCGTTAGACTCGTTAAAGCATAAAATAGCGATGGATTCACCCAAAGGGTGGAATTATACAACAAGCATATGTTATCCTCCTCAAGCTTGATAAAAATAAAGAGGTACTGGTCAGCAATGACTGGGGAAAATTGGAAAAAGAGGAAAACACTTTATGGTAGCAAGTTGCTCTTGAACATGACACTTTCACCTCATCACCGTGATTATGTGGGTTGGGTCATTCAACTTGATGGTTATCACACCATTGGTCTATCATACCATCCATTACTTTGTTTTGGGTCAATGCTACCAATTCATCTTAGTGTCGTCGACATGTTCAAGAGAAGTCATTCAGTTTAAACTTCATCCATTGCAATACTGTAAAACTTCATTTTCATGACCACCATTCCTGAAACTTCTGTCATCAGTCGATTTTTCATCTCCAAAACCATTTACCTCATTTTGTGTCATTGATGTGGGATACATCAAGGCCCTCCTGTGACGAATTGCTTCTTGTCGACATCAACACATTATCCAAGTTGACTTAGAAACACCCCTTTAGTACCTTGAGGCTTGCATACATCAATGTCTGGTTTCTCACTTCTAGCGATAGGTTGACATCACTGGCCTTCGACCATGCGAAATTTATTGTAGTGCCTTGAGGGTCATTATCATTATCAGTGATTCCTCTCACGTCTGTTAACAGCTTACATCATTGGCTGTTAATTAGATGATGTCTTCCCATGTTCAACTTAAGATCATCTATTCACATGGTTAGACTTGTACTTGAGTGAAAGATTGAATAATATTGAAGACCCTGGATCTAGTTTCATCCATCCAGGCTGCGATATTTTCAGGAGTACTAAATCAAATGTACAATGGCCTTACATTAATGGTCATCAATTCATGGGTCTATATCTGTAGACAACTATATTTGTACATATAATGAAAGTTTATAAGCTGAGCATGGGTATGCCTTCCCTCAGCGAGTTCATGAGAAAAAATCAAATTATCATGATATATTTATTGTAATTGATGCAAGTCACCTTCCATTTCGAAACCTCCTCTCCACATGATAAAGCATTTCACTCGACATACATATTTATGACATCATGCTTTAGGGGGCAACTGTTACAGATCCATTTGGGCACATCAACCCCAACTTACAGATCAGTACTATTAGGGCCCATAAAACCCTAATTTAGTTGTTACATGCCCTAAATGAAGTCAACCATTAGAATTCCTCCTTCCCAAGAGATTCCATGACTGAAATCATCCAAATACTACCTCTAAGAAGATCAGCACAAGAAGGCCTTTATCAGGGTGCACTGCAGTGCAGTGCAATACGCTACCAAGGTGCACTGCAGTGCAGTCTAGTACACTATCAGGGTGCATTAGAGTGCACTTGAGCCCTCTTTGGCCTACGCTGGGAGAATTTGAGCGAAATTTTATTAGGGTTTGGGAATATTCTTATCCATTGGATGCATCTAGAAACTTCCCAAGTTTATCTAATCCTTTGGGCTCAAAATTGGATGAGGGAGGAGTTAAGGAACATCAATCCCTTTATCCCTTCCTCCATGGAACTAAATCCTAAGTTTGGGAGGGCATTCATTATCACCATTTATGGCATAACTTCCTTCATTCACCTATAAAAATACCACTCATCTAAGTGATCAGGGGTTGGAAATCATTGAATTATAGGGAGATACTATTAGTATGAGACTTGAGTTGGTTTCAAGTATTGTAGCGATGTCAAAATGTCTTGCTTGTTATGAGGAGAGGATGGGATTGAACTGGAGGAGTGATACTAAATCAAGCAAATTGGGTTGTAACTCTTCCTTTTACTAATAAAGTGTTCAAAGCTTTTTCCATATGTTTGTATGTTCATTGATGCTTTCATATGTGTATTATGAACTTGATTCCATTCTATTTTTAATCAATAGATCATTATCATATGCTTTGATTGTTTTGTCTTTTGTCTGTGTGAAGGTACTTTTCAAGTGGATTAAGTATGGAAAGGAGCAACAAAATTGGTCAAGGGAGATAAGGAGTAAGCAAAAGCTACAGGTAGGCTTCTTTACTATATTATTTAATCTATTGGTTATAGAAAAGGTAGAGAATGCTTTACACTGTTGTTCTAGACTTAGCTACTAGTCTAGGGGTTTAAGCATTTATCCGTAGACACTAAAACTTCCCAAAACAGTGGTGTAGAGGGTTTATCCTTTTGGAGTTTTCGATCTACGATGCGATATAGTAACATGACCTTGTGGATCCCAGTAGCCTTGGATTTATTTGTTTTGCACGTCATTCCTTTGTTAAAAATATTTAGGACTACAACCCATTTCATTTGTATTTCTATGCTTTGACCTTAAACTTTAACTTCCAATTGTGGAGGTTGGGTTTTGGCTTCGAGGATGGTTCTCTGTGAGAGCGACCAAGGAAAAACAAATTGACTAGAAAACTTCAATCACCCATAAAATCCTCATACAACATCATTTTTTAGTGATCTATTTTATGTTTTTGGATGAAATTATGAGAGGAATCTAAATCTGTGGTCAATTCAATCAAATTATGTATAGAAAATTCTAGAATTCAATTTTAATTCCCATATATGTTCTTCTCTCATACAAAAAACAAAAATAAAACTCTAGATCTAAGATCAACTCATATCTGAAGAAACTAAAATTAATGGTGATAAAAATGAATCCAAAAAATTACAGAGAACTCAATAGGAACAAGAAAAAACCAAAAATCATAAAGAAGAAGAGGAGATATCAAACAAAGAGGGAAAAAAAAAAATTCACTCATTGAAAGCACCAATTATGTAGCAAATAATTATGCAAGGATATTTTTCTTCGTGAGCTCATGCCCAATTGAGATCACCAGATAGAAAAATAGAATGGATAAGACAATCTAATAATGATCCCCAATCCAAATGGTCATGCATGCAGTTTCGATGCAATTTATAATGTTATAAAGTATGAGCAAGTACCTTGCCTCCTCACAAGTTGGTGAAAGGTTTTGGGCCTAATGTAGAATCCTTGCGTTCCAATCAAGTGATATATTTCATACACTCCTGATCCAAATCCTACACACAAACACAACCAAATAGAGAGGACAAGTAATCTTCCGTAGAAGATCGTCAACTAAAAACATCTAGAAATCACACATATAAATTACTCCAAAACTAATATAAGGGGAAGGAACATATATTTGTATTAACCATATAAATGAAAGTACATAAAATGTGTACATTATAGCAAAGGAGATCCTCTCCTCTAGCTTCTAGTATGGCCTCCTTTCCCAACACGGTAGAGATCTCGCACTATAGTTTGGATACTCTCCCCTTTCCCCCTTTTCTCTTGGTGAGATTATGTAGGCTCATTCTATCCTCTAGGAGAATGTTTCTAGACACCTAGGGGCTTGAGAAGTTAGGAAAAATCTACAATAATGGACCCCTAGCCAACTCATACACAAGTGGGTCAAGTTGAAATCCTTGGGAATGACAAACTCAAGAAACCTTTTTCACAATTATGAGTTAATTATCAATTATCTCAATTATGAAATAATTATTATCTCATAATTATAATATTTAGGAAAAATAATTATGATAAATTCCTCAATTATGTAATTTCACCCATTTATCATGGGATAAATCTCACGTAAGTAAAAGAAAAGGTGAAAATGGATGCATTTAAGCCACACAACTGAGGTAAGTTGATATTGTGTTTCTCTCACTATAATGGAGTGGAAAATAGGGTTATAACACTAGTGGAGATACCCTTGGTTTTAGATAGCACAACAAACTCATTAGGTCTATAATGCTTCCATTATACCTTTATGTGGGAGTAGGAATTTTTTTAAATACATACTTATATTAAATTGTAAAAGCCTTGGTGAATATTTTTCTTATAGTAATGAGAATATTTATATTAATTGCAAAATTTATGCCTCCATCACAAAAATACATCGAGAGTTACAATATGATCTTCTTCCATATTCAGTATCATCTATAGACTCTTGAACCAATATTATCCTTTGAAGAGGAATACAACCGATACTAAGCATATACAGGTCTTGAAAGGTGAATACCTCCCAATAGAGCCACAAAATTAAACAAAACTTGTAGTAGATATAACTTACTTCAAAATATAATCTTTGATTGCAACATATTTCTCCAAATCCACATTGACTAACACGTCCCCTTAAATTTTTGATATTTGAACATAGGATGTAGGCTTAGTCCATAAGGAATGGAGGATGGTCTTTATTTTTCATTAAGCATCAACTGTCCAAACTTCAAATTGCAACCTTGGTTGGAATGTTGATCTCCTTCCCAGTTTTTTTTTCAAGAGGAAAAACAAACTGCTTTCGTTAATAAAAGCAAAAGAAGTTTACATATGCATAGTTCTAGATTCCTAATAACATGGATGTATCCACTGAAGATTTATCATTGATCCATGACCTATAGGAAGAAAAATGAAACAATATATTATCTTAGACAATTGCAAAAACTAACACAAATCACTTATTGATATGGAAATCTTCCTACTTTAACCTCCGACAATCATAATCTATCCCTTACCAAAATAATGTTCAGGAATACAAAATGTGGGGAAAACAACAAACCATAACCAAGATGAAAATAAAAAAGCATCATTATTTTGCCGAAAAGCAAAGGCACCTGCACTTATGACTGATCCTAGGCCTAGACACTCGTACTAGAACTGCCCAGGGAAAAATAAAATCCCACGCTTGGAGATTTGATCCACTGGAGAATTATTCTCCTGAAATATGTGAAACAAATATATTGATTGCAAACCTGTCTTCAAGGTTGAGATTTTCTCTAGCTAGTTGGATAAAGATGGAATGACAAGAGAGTGTTGTCATTTGGAAGAGTTTTTTTATCATAGGGGATTCAAAAGTGGTCATTGATACACTTCCTAGTTATTATCCCATAGAATGTGCTTGAAACTCATCTTTGAGATATCTTTAGATACCTTCTTAATTTGATTCAGGAGATTATCTAGAACTATGTCTCTAAGGGGAGATAATTTGACCAAATACTAAATTATTAAAAGAAATTCACTCAACACATTGAGAGAAGAGACCTAAAATTCTTTGGTAAAAAAATTTCCTTTGAGTAAACCATAGGCTTCTTCTTGATTATTTGTCATCTTCCCTCAGCCTCGTGAATACTCTAAAATATTGATTTCTTTAGGGCCATAAAAGAACCCTCCCCCTCCTACCTCCCCTAAACCTTGGTGAATCTTAATAATTTTTAATATGAACATTATAAAAAATTTCACTATATTTTTGTAAAAGTATTCAAAATTTTAAGGATTTTATATATTTTCTAACAATTTTTTATAATTTTTTAATAAAATAATTTCATCCTACAAAATATGGGAAATTTTTGTATTGTGAAAAATGGTAAATTGACATAATTTTTGAAAAAATAAAAAATTAGCCCCATGGAAAAATTTAACCCCTTAAATATTCATTTCTTGGGAAATGGCTTAATTATAAAGAGTTTGTGATCTTCATTTTGAGGATGAATGTAGGAATTATTTGGATTTATCCTTTCTATTCTATTTGAATAAGTGGCCAATCAAGAATATGACCAAGTTGATGCATGTATAAACATAAATCATAGGAACATCTTGTTGGATGGATGGAATGGATGGAAAGAACATGAATAAGAAAATTAGTTTCCATAATAGGGGATAGTATCAATCTCCATTATAATTGTAGCTAGCACAAATATTTGTAGCTTTGATTAGATTCGGTTTAAATGGAAAGTGCATGGATATAATACTTATGAATGTTCACTTGTAAATTTTCAAATCAATTAGACAATTACTTTTCTTGGATTGGTCCTAATTAGTTAAACTTCTCTTTGATCTAATCAATGTAATGAAAAAGGGTTCTGATGTTTCTAATTTCATTTATCTACCAAATAATTTGCTTCACTTTTATATTTCTCTCATTTCATATGGTATTTCTTGTTCGATTTATGAATGACTTTATGAAAATGTTAATGATTTCAATATTATCCTATTTAATCATATTTTGAATTTGATTCACATTAAATCATGCTAGAGAATTTTTTTATAGTAGACTACAAATAAATACAATTATTCTTATTCAACAACATTCTCATACAAAACATGGAGGAGATAATATCCTATTGAATGAATTCTATTATAGCAATGTTATAATTGTTGTTGTTTAAACTAATCACATTATGTGCACATATTCGATGTAAACTTGTGTCTTTTCCAACCCATTTCATAAAAGAATAACAAATTCACTATGATACGAGAAAAATAGTCTTCTATATATTGTGATTTGAAACATCACCTTACATCCATATATTACACATAAAATCCATGGTTCTTCACATCCATTATTATAAGAGAATTGGTAATTTCATGACAATAATATAAGATTTGTAAAATATGGTGGCCACATTAGATCCATAGATTGCATGTGAAAAATATTATATTCCAATGCATTCACAAAAGAGATTTGTTGATTCCATTTTAATAAAATATTAGTATATGTTTAAAAAGGAAAATCAAATGTACACCTCCTATCTAAAGAAGGTTAATCACTACCCAGATCTATGTGGATTTAGCTAATTTCCTAACTTGGAATACTTTTTCCCATCATCTTGGCCCAAAAGAGCTTGTTGAAATTGTGTTCAATGACATTATAGTGGTACGGGGAGGACCAATGTTTGATAGGGAACCATAATTATTTGAATGTGGACCATTTGATGAAGCAAAAGTATTTGACTTTGAATGGATGGCATCTATAAACGGGGGTTGAGTAGCTACTGGAATATTAATGTCTTTGCTAGTGAGGAACATGATAACTTTAGACATAGAAGGGCGTAGTGTTGCAGAAGCCTGTGTGCAAAGGAGAGCTATATGAACAACATGTACTATCTCCTCCATCAAGTTTTCTTCGATGTTGGGATCTATTATGTTTGAAATGGTTCCATTTACATAATCGTTCCACACCTGCATCATAAATATATTATAAATTTGAATATTATCACAACATTTTATTAAGAATAAACCAAGATCATGCATGATGAGTTTAGGTCATTACCACAGTTAAGAGACATGGCATGTCATTGGCATGCATAGGGGTTGAATTCCTTTTGCCACTAATAATCTCAAGAACTAGCACCCCAAAAGCATAGATGTCAACCTTTTCTGTCAAATGGCCATGTACAAGATATTCTGGAGCCATGTAACCTCTACCAAAACAACAATAAGAATTAGCCACACTTTTTAATAAAATATTTCCTTTTGGGTTATTAAATTAGTTTATTCTCACCTAGTTCCAACAACTGTTGTGCTAATATGAGTTTGATCTTCAGCAAAATGTCTAACCAACCCAAAATCTGCAATTTTAGGCTTGAAATGTTGGTCTAATAGAATATTGCTGGCTTTTATGTCTCTGTGGATGATGCGTATATCTGATTCTTGGTGAAGATAAGCCAACCCACTGGCAATTCCTAATATAATCTCAAACCTCCTCTGCCAATACAACAACCTTCCCATGTTTTGATCTGTTAAAAAATAAAGTTCTTTCATAAATAACTTAAATAGGTAAAATAATTTTAGACATGCGCATTTATTGTAATGAAAATAAATTTATAGAGTTAAGAAATATTACCAAATAGGAAGTTATCAAGGCTCTTGTTTAGAAGATATTCATAGACCAAGAGTCTATCTGGGCCATCCACACTACATCCAAGTAGTTTGACAAGATTTTTATGTTGAACATGACTTATCAGGTTCACTTCATTAAAAAAGTCACTCACACTTTGTTCTCTATTAACAGATAGTCTCTTCACAGCAATCTCTGTATGATCCGGTAGAACTCCCTGCCAACATTTCCAACTTATATTGTTTAATGATCATGTAAATTTATCCATAATATTTAAAAAAAATAAAAGCAATAGTATAATATGAATGTGGGCATTACCTTATAGACCATACCAAATCCTCCTTGTCCAATTTTGTTTGAGAGATCAAAATTTTTAGTGGCAATTTTTAAAATTAGAAATTTATAATTTAGTTTTGATTTGGATATAGCTGTTGAAAATTCACTTGATGGTCCTGCAAAATAAAAAATAGGGGGTTAGTCATTTAGAAATATTATATTGATGGTTCATAGTAACCTGAAACTTAAAAGAAGACAATAATTTTAGAAACGTAAAAGGTTTAATGATTTAGAAATATTGCATAACTATGTTATTGAGGAAATATGATTTTAACCCCAAAAAATCCTTTAATATTTGCACTTCCTTTTGTGGTTTATTATATTTTTGGATGCTTTATTTTGAAGTATTGATTTTTGTAGTTTATTATATTTTTTGACATTTTACTTTGAAGTAAATGTAAAGGAGTGCAATGTAAACAATTAATGTTTTATTAGATCACAATAATAAAATGTTTCTATTATTGCATGATAACATCCATGAGAATTGTGATCATCATTTTCTTTTTGCACTAAGAGGAACTCTCCAACCCGATATGGTAGAGATGTTGTGATATAATGTCCTGTAAAAGAATTGACTCAATTAAAATAAAATAAAAATAAACCTATGTTAAAATAAAAATAACTTCAAACTAAAATAATATAAATAATAATTCCATGTTATTATTATTATTATAAAAAATTTGTTGGGTATCTAATGTGCAGTTGACTTACTGTTGTTTTTTCAACTCCAAGTTTATGGGAACCCCATGGTATTCATGTGAAATATAGCCTATTTAAAGGGGAAATTAACCCATCCTAGATCTATCTTAACTACAGATCTACCAACCACAGAGAGGGATCAAATATCTTGAGATGAAAACTTATTTTAAAGTTAAAAGAGATTTGATCCCTCTCGATGCTTGGTAGTGTGACAACTCCACCCATGGCCCTCTCACAAAATACATTGTAAATATTTTTCCATATGTCAATTTTGAAAAAAAGGAGGCAGAGTAAAAGGGATACGGATTCCAGAGCTAGAGAGGAGGATTTCTTTCTCGAGATGTTGTGGTTTCTTATGCAGAGAAGGAAACCTGAATTGCAGGACAACCATTAAAAATGGCTGGCTAATGAATTTAATGAAATGGTTCTTGAAATTTAATGGGTTGCAAGAGAAAGTACACAAGCCCATGTCGTTTGAGAGATACCAACAAGAAAAGAGGACAAGAAGTCCAGCAGAAGGATTGTGCATTGAAGGTAAGAAAGGACGGAATAGTCCTTGTGAAACAAGGAAAAAATAGAGGAACAGACATTTGCTCAAGGGAAGGAGGAGATAGATAGAGAACGCAAGGGATCAGAACATCCAACAAGAGAAATCAATAGGCAATGATGAAGAGAAGATAAGATAAGGGGATTGGTTCTCTTGTTTCCTGGAGACTATGGGTTGAGTTGCTATTATTTAGAGAATTATAAAAGCTTGTGGTCCTTGGAGGCTATGGGTTGAGATAGGATCCCTGGAGCCCTATAATAGCTTGGGTCCTTAGAGGTAGTGGGTTGAGACAAAGGTCTCTGGAACCCTATAATAGATTGGTTCCCTACAAGTTATGGGTTGTGATGAAATATCTAGAGGCTTGTAATAGCTTGGGTCCCATGAACGCTGTAGGTTGAGATAACAGGCTTTGAAGCCCTATAACAACTTGGGAAGAGACCATACTGAAGCAAAATCAAAGGAAGACTTGATTGAAGACTTGTGATATTGAACTATAGTTACAGTTGATTATGGACTCCCAAGAAGGGGGTGAATCACTGTGTGTGCACTTGAGGGTGAGGTAAAGTACCTCTACACTCATGTTGTTGACAAATGAAGTGGAAGCCAATTGGTGGTATTGAGTAAGGAGGTCCTCTAGAATCCTTATTTTAGTTGGCAACTGGGGTTTTTGTTCCTTAAGCAAGAATCCCCCTCAGACTCAGGAATCTAGCTCGGGGGCTACAACTACAAGTATGTGTGGCTCCAACTATCTATGGTTTGGTGGAGAGTCCTTGTCCTAGACTATGTGTCGTGCAATCTCAAAGATAAGTATCTAATTATACTTGTTTATATATTGATAAATCATGATTCCTTTTTGTTTAAAATGGTTTTCGGATTTCAGAACTATACTTGTGTTGTTGATATAATAAGCATGTGTTACTTATCTATGTGGAGATGGATTTTATGGTTATGATAATATGTATGAATATATTTATGTGTTGCATTTTGAGCTATTTCTACTGCTATATGAATTTCTCAAAAATGGTCCTCTGGAATGAGAGAGGTTTTGTGTGAAGCATTTGTTATTATTGTTATAACCTACAATATTCAACAGAATGTAAATGAAACAATGTGATAAAAAATATTGTGCCATGTATATACACTGAGATATCGCGTTGCATAAACCACGTGATAATAAGGGTTATGTTATAACGCTAATATGAACTTGGTTTCACATAAAATGTGTAAAATATACTAAAACATCACATAAGTAAATAATAGAGGAACATAAGGCCATGTTGCATGCCAAAACAAAATCCATAAGATCTTGAATTAAAACTTGAAACAATGGGCATCAAGACCCTTTTATTTATATGAACAGTTGCATTGAAGATCGTCTACTCAACAGGGTCAGCATTCGCTTACATCCATTTACTTTCTTGTGTTGCAATTTATTTTTCTTAGCATCACAAATTACATTTCCGTTGAGGGTTATTTCCCTTGGGGCTGGTTGAGCCCATTGACTTTACCCCAATGGCCTTTTCCCTTGCATTCTCAATACAGTGGATATCTTTCATTGGTGTCCTAGTACTGCCAGTTAGGCACCAAAAGGTTCTATGTAGTTCCATGGAGCTTCTTGCAGGCATGACATGGATTCTAGTACTGGAAATGTGTGGCAGGTGAGGTGAAGATCTCATAGGAGCTCACAATAAGCCCATGGTAGGTAAGGGCTGCAGGAGCGCCTACGCCAACATGCATAGGCTTCCATGCCCAATAATGAGCTATGTAGGTGGACTAGGAACTCCTTGGAGTTGGATTTTTCTAAGCTCAGAAGAGGTGGCATCATGGAACACCTTAATAAACCATTGGCATCGACATGAAGCCTTGAAAGTGATCGGGAGGTCTGCTGAACCTCTGAGTCGAATTCATGGTTGGCTCGAGGAAGTTAGTGCAATAAGAGAGATTATTCTTGGGGAAATTTCAAAGATCCCCATCTAAGATGTCACATGAGGCAGGGTCAAGATACCTTATTCAATTCATGCAAGAGAATGAGGATGAAAAACAAATGCGGCACAGCGGGGTCAAGCCTCGAACATATAAGAAAATATTAGGTGATCTTATCCTCTCACAGATTAGGCCCTACCCATGGAGACCTTCCATTAGCATGATTGATCCCCCTTTTTGCGGTTGGTCACAAGAGGGTTAACGTGGACCAAAAGTGTTACCCTGGAATGTTTCCAAGGGTTCGAGCAAATGAGAGTTAGGTGAAAGGAAATGAGATGATGCGGCACAATGATGATCATCTGAAAGTGTTTCCATTGGTTGGAAGGTTGGCCCATAGCCACATAGTCCTAGACACATAAACCGGAAGCATGAAAAGAAGGCATAAAGGAAGATGTTGGGAAAAGCCTAGTAGGATGATGTAAGATGGAAAGTGGCCAGGCCCATGCCTTGTCATAGCACTATAGGTCAGGGACTGGCCTACTTGCAGAGTCAACCCAACAAGACCACCCTGGAAGGTTAAAGCATGAGTCAATTGTAAGTGTGAGGAAGTAAGATAACAGGGTGACATGGGTCGGCTACAAAGCCATACACCCAAGCCCAACAAAGCTATCATTAGCAAAGGAAAGGCCCACTACCAGGTGAGCATGACATCATGAATTCAGCAGGATAAAGAGGCATCCTAAAGGAAAGTGTCGGGATGAGCCAAGTTAGCAGCAACTACCATTTGCGGAAGACCTTGGGTGAATAAGGAGGTGGTAAAGAGGGGTTGTTTTCCATGTAAGACTAGTGCAGAGAATCCAATGGGTATCCAAGTGCATAGCTTGGGAGTTGTTGGGAGTAGATGAGAGGGGTCACATGTCTAGTGGGACCCACACGAAAGGTGTTGGATAATGTAGAGAGTGGAGGCCCTTAGGTTTTTAGAGAACATAAAAAATGTGTGTCTGTGTGTGTGTATGTGTGTGTGTATTTATATATAAGTATGGAACTACTAATGCTGAATTATAACAAAAAAAATATAATCGCCCCATTCCTATGATGGTAACCTGAGGGGTTGGTTGATGTTACAGATAGATCCAAAGTTAAGATGGATCTACACTGATTTTATTATACTTGTTTATGGTGAAAGATATTATAATTACTTTGGAGTTAAAATCACTTAATTTTATTTTAAGTATAACAATTTTATTATGGTATTACAATAGCTTTGACACATATAACTATTAAATTAAATAATAATTCAAAAAACCAATAATTTATTTAATGCATAAATGACTAATTTTATCTCTTTTAAAATGTATTTTTCAAAAAAAACACAAAATCTAAAACTTATATTGTAACCACTAATAACACATGCAATTGTAAATTGTACTTATATTTTAAATGATATATTTAGTTTATACGATACTCTAATTACACCAATAAGTGGCCTTCCACCATTTTAACTTTTTATAAAATAAAAAAAATTATGATGGTTTATTTAATAGTGTAAGAATCCTCTTAGTAATATACACAATCCAATGGATGAAATTTAAGGAGTTTCAATATAATTTTAGTTTCAAAACATTGAAAGACCATCTGTCCACACTATTGACAACACTATCATTAAAAATATTAAAAACACTCCACTCTCCTAGTCCAGGCATTTGAATTCACCATTTCATTAATCTTTCACTCAGTAGAGAAATTTATTATTCTCTTTACAACCACATATTTCCCATAGAGAAGCATTCACTTATAGATTGTCCTGAACCCCCCTTCAACAATCAGATTCGCAGAGTCGAAATTGTCTATGTAATATCTGATCACATTTATGTCAAACCAGACTGTGTTTGTGTTGGGCTTAACAGTTTCCCTCAAAAGGCCTATGAAGCTAGTCACGAATTGTCTCTATGAAACTTTGTGATTCCTCTTCGCTGATTGGAGTAAAAAAAACAGCTAAATCCAAAAGAGAAATGAGCATGACCACAACTCTTGCAAAGGTAAATATTAAAACCAGATGGCTACATCATTCTCTTTGGGCAAGGATATCCCCAATTCAAATACACGTAGGAGGTCTTATGAGTTTTAAGTTAAAGTACATTATGTTTGGTTTTCTAATATTCTAATGATAAACAATGTTTAACATGATGGTTCCTTGCACTTCATCCATGCTCGAGAATTGGGAAGAGATTGTGGCTCCGAAAGGCTCTCATCGAAAATAATTCAATATTAACGACATACATCATATCATTTATTGCATTTGGGATTAAAATTATATATATAATTCCATTTTGTAGAGAATAGAGTTTGTGTATATGTACAAGGATCTCATATTCGGGCTTTATCCACTTTAGTGTTATTGATTTTTAGCAACATTTACACAAATTGTTGCAATTTATCCACATCTACCAATGTGGTTGTGCTAGTGAGTTCAACAACATTTTTTAGTTTATATATTATATTATTTTTTATTTTTATTTTTGAAGGTTGAAAATTTGATATTAGAATGTATATAGGTCCCATAGGAGGATCTATAAACTCAGCCTATATAGGGTCTGAAGAGCATCTAGACATGAGATAGCTTTAATTCTAGGTTTTTGCTAGCACTATTAAATGTGATGATTTAAAACAATCTTAGACAATTGTATGAAAGGGAAGGACCTACAAACTTAGCCTAGTTTAGATGGATGGAAGGGAAACTGGTCATGCAACAACTTTAATTCAGATTGGTGATGGAAATATTAAATGTGAAGATATAAAACAATTGTAGATTTTTATTTGTAGATTCAACAACTCATGTGATATACTAAAACACAAGACAAGAATCTAGTCTACTCTTCAGCGGAAGCCCAAATTGATCGATGAAAACAATAAGTAGAAAGAGGAATAATATAAATGGCACATAACACCATATTTATCTCGGGAAAGCAACTTCTCAAAACCTTGATTATCTATATTGCATTAACTAGAAGATATGAGAAGAAAATACAATGCTTGTTCCTCCTAAACAATTCATGCACAAGTATAATCTAACTCTCTGCTTCATAAGGTAGCTCAAGCCAACACTTAGTCAAATATGTTGCCTTTGGAGCCCCTACTTCCTTATGCAATTCCTAGAAGAATTAGCCTCTATTTAATGTGGAAATGCCTCATCCATAATTTCATAATCCAACCATAGGTTCTCAATTGATTGCATGCACCATCTATACAACTTAGAAAATCATACAACTAATGGTACACCATCCCTAAACACTAATATCAATTCTGTTTTCCTCTGAATTGGAATGCATGATTTATTTATGAGTGAGTTTTCAGTTAGTTTGTGTGGTATTGGGGATGCATTGATGTACTTCTCCACTACTAGACCTCTACTAGTTCCTCCAATAGTTAGAACTAGTTTAACTGACTATATAGCAGTTATATTGAGTTATCTAATTAAAACTCAAAAGAACTCAACCTGGGCCCCTAAAATTTAGGGATCACTCTTCATGACTCTAGATAGACTTCCAACTCGAGTTTACTAAGCCAACTAAGTTAAAGTAACTTAATTAATTATTACAAGTTGCTATGAGAATAGAATTACAATTTAATTCCCAAATTAATTGAAGGAAAAATTAAATTAGAATTTCTAGATGTTAATTTTAACTTTATCCCAATCCGGTACCTTTGGAATGTTCTGCATGCAACACTTGTCATTGTTGTTGTTGCTACTACAACATCTGCAACCATAAAGCATCCAACCTGAATCAATATGATGCATCTATCACCAAATTCTGTGACTGCTACTAGCTCTGTCTCTGTCGACTAAAAACTTTGTGCTTCTGCTGATTCTGCCTCTGTGCCATATGCATTGTTGTTAACTCTACTTTGCGCTTTCTAGTATCTGACTGCTACTAGCCTTTGCCTCTGTCACTTTGATATTTGACTGCATCAACCGCCACTGATCCATCCTGCTACTATGTATTATGGGCTCCTGTAGCAAGGTAATGATCCATGAAACAAAACATCTCAATGGACCCTGCCCAAATTTCTTCCCTCTTGGGACTATCACTTCAGATCGCCCTACCTCTCACCTAGAGGTATGGTTGCATGTGCTTCCTCCCCTCAGCCCACTTGGCTTGAAATTTCCCCCTATTGGAGGTCTCCACTTGGTCTCCTCTTTGCTTCTCCAATTGTGACTACTCCACAACTTCCTAAAGTTGCTTTTGAGGCTTACAGGCTTCTCCTAGAGCTGAATGTTGAGAGGTAATCCACTCTCCCTCTCAACCACCAAGTCTCTAAACTTTGTCTTACTCCTCAAGGCTTTACATGCATCTTATACCTTAAGAGCATATAGGTTCTTGACTCGTGCACCAGTCTGTCTCACCTGTCCTATGGCAATATGTCTAAGGAAAACCTTTTCCTTACTAAAAATCACATCATAACCACAGTCTTCCAATACAGGGACAGAAACAAGATTCTTCTTTAGTCCTGGAACATACATCACATTTTTTATTCTGATAGGGGAGCCAAACTCCCTCTAGAAGGTAATTGTACCAATACTAGTAGCGTTATACCTCATGTCATCTCTAAACTCTATGTTATGCATGAGTTCTTTCTCCTCGAAGTCATTGAAGAGATCTCTATTCCTTGTCATATGGAACAATGCAACATTGTCGAGATACCACATGCTTCCCATTAGAGTGTTGGACATGCATGTAATGAGAGTGAAATCAAGTTCGATTTGTGAAGCTAGAGCTTCACCTGTTGCTGCAACTGCAGGCTCCTTCTTGCCTGCTTTCTTCTGTGGGAAACTCATGGAATTGTACCCATACTTGTGACAGTGAAAACACTTGACTTTCACCAATTCCTTCTTCTTGTCGCCCTCCTTGCCATGGGACTTATTTCCCTTGTCTTTCTTTCCTTTGCTGACTAACGAAAATTCCTCTTCCACTTATTTGGAAGAGGTCCCATCTCTGGTGTTTCGTTGAAACTCTTCTTGTACCAAATCCGACCACAGCCGTTCCCAATTTGGTAGCTTCTCCCTCCTATTGACAAAGTCTTGATAATTTTTCCAACTTTTGGGAAGTCCTAGAAGAGCTAGGCTCACCATATTGTCATCGGAAACAGTAATCCCAACACTTCTAAGGTCATCCCGACAATGGGTGAACTTGGTCAAGTAATTCAGAAATGAGTCGCCCTTCTCCATATTGATCTTTCTGAGTTTATCCTTCAATGCCTTCCACATTGAGTATGGAGTATCCTTGCCATGCAGACTTGAGACAATGTGGTCTCGAACTCCTTCCAGGATAATCCTTCTCTTTTTTGCACACACTTTCTCCATTCATCCAGATCTCTAGCATTTGATGATGGAGGCTTAGGAATGTCATGATCTATGAATTCCTTGAGGCCATTGTCTTCCAACACTACCTCCCTCATGTCCTTCCAAGCTATGTAATTTGAGCTTCCCTCCAGCGCATAATCAAGTCGCAAACCGTAGAATGACATATTTTTTCTTTGAAGTACGAACTTGCAAATTCGATTTTCACCTACACAACAAACTAAAATTCTCTTCTTCTATATTGTCTTCATCTCTGATACCATGTATATTTTACTTGTAGGTTCAAAGGCTCATGTGATATACTAAAACAAAAGACAAGAATCTACTCTACTCTTAAGCAAAAGCCAAAATTGATCGATGAAAACAATAAGAAAAAAAAGGAAGAATATCAATGGCACATAACATATTATTTCTTTGGGGAAAGAAACTGTGTCAAAACCCTAACTATCTATATTGCATAACTAGAAGATCTAAGAAGAAAATAAAATGCTTGTTCCTCCTGAACAATTCCTGCACAAGTATAATATAGCTCTCTGCTTTACAAACCATATCAAGCCAACACTTAGCGAAATCTATTACTTGTGGAGCCCCTACTTCCTTGTGCAATTACTAGAGGAATTAACCTCTATTTAATGTGGAAATTCCTCATCCATAACAGCACAATCCAGCCATAGGTCCTCAAATGATTGCATGCACCATCTATACAACTCGGAAAATCATACAACTGATAGTACATTGTCCCTTAACTCTAAGCTCAACTAGGTCTTCCTCTAAAATGACATGCATGAGTTATTTATGAGTGAATCTTTAGTTACCTGGTGTGGTATAGGGGATGCACTGATGCACTGCTCCACTACTAGACCTCTCCTAGTTCCTCCAATCGTTATAACTAGTTTAACTGACTATAACTCGGTTAGACTGAGTTATCTAATTACAACTCAAAAGAACTCAACCTGGGCCCCTAAATTCAAGGATCACTCTACATGAATCTAGATAGACTTCTAACTCGAATTTACTGATCCAACTAATTCAAATTAACTTAGTTAACTATTACAAGTTTCTATGAGAATATAATTACAATTTAATTTCCAATTTAATTGAAGGACAAATTAAATTTTATTTTCAACAACAATCTCACATTAATGCATTTATTAAACAAATGTGATGATAACCAACACTATTGATATATACAAAAATGTTATGATCTAACACACCTTTGAAACTCCATCTAGACATCACAGTCTAGGCTCAAAATTTCACATCATAGCCCTTCAAGAGGGGTCAAGCACATCATAGAGGTTTGAAGCAAAAATTAGGGGTAAAAAATTGTTAATTTTTATTTATACTTGTTTAATATATATATATATATATATGCTCAGTGAAGGGATGTCAGATAAATTGTTGGATATCCCCTGGTTTCCTTGTTCTCATTTCTAAAATCATTTTAGAGACGTACAAACTCTAGAGTACTTCTTTACGTAAATACCAAAGTTTCACCATATTCTTTATGCAACATGTGACATAATGTTATGGTGATTGGCGAAGGGATTTAATTGAATGAGCCAATGGCACTAGAACATGCTTTGGTAAAGGGATGAGGGACAAAATATGGCTCAAACAAGCAGTGTGTGATAGATGATATTTAATGGGAGGGGGAGGGAGGATGGCAATATATTAATGTGTGAGGTGATTAGGTGATGGTCCGATGTGCACAATTTGTATAGTTTTCATTTACATTTGGTGATGTTGGCATACAGATTTATTGATGAGATAGTCCTTTTCCTCCAACTTATGTGACAACAAAATATCTAGTCACTCAGACACGTCAACCTAGAAATTTGTTTCAGTGTGTATATATGGGGGGGAAAATAATCATAGATCTCTACAAGAGCCAAATTTGCAAAGCCTCGAGACCATGTGTTATCAACATGATTTGATTTGATGACACTGTGAGATTATTATTTTTTGATACAAATGGATCCATGCTTGTTCATGAAGGTTTTAGTGGGAAATTGGTTCTAAGAATCCCTGTGGCCTCCAAACCGACCAGAAGAGGCATTCATTCTTCAAGATTTCCTTTTTTTGTGAGATTGAATTCAATGAATTCTTAGTTCAGATACTGATGATTCCTCTCATTTTTTCAATGCTCCTGCCCTTGATGTTTAGAACTTGGTGGCAAGCTTTCATCTAGAGAATTTCAAGCTAGTGAAGCTTTCTAAGAATTCTTACCTTGGAGTTTCGAATCCGCAACTAGAGATTACTATTTACACGGGACACCAAGGATCAAACTGTGGTATGAACTTGGGAAAGGTGTTGGGTAAATTCTTGGTTCCTAAGGATTTGGACGGAGCCCATGAGAGGTTGATCATGTTCCACAACAGGTAGGTGTCTATTGGGAAAAAATTAGCTAGATATTGAAAGTGGGTCCTCAACTTCACTTGAATGTCCAAGCAGAGCTTGAATTGACGTTCATTTTCCAATTTGACAGTGAGTGTTATTGACATATTTGGGCACTTCAACCCCAATATTATATGTCGATAAACTAGGGCTCTTCAACCCCAATCTTATATGTCAATAAACTAGGGCTCTTCAACCCCTAAAAGTGTTGTTTCATACCCTAAAAGATCATAGTCAACTGATTACATCATTCCCCAAAAGTTCCACTTGAAAAACCATCCAGAATTTGCCTAAACTGGACCATACTAACTGCCCCACTGTCAGGGTGCGATGCATACCGACTTCTACTCTAGCTAAGTGTGATGCATACTAATGAGGCCTTCTATAGGGTGCAATGAACGAGGATGGACAAATGTGTGAGACAGTTCGCTAAGTGGATGCTCATGAAATCTTCTAGAAACTTATCCTATGACACTTGCCTCTCTGAATTCACCCAGGGATGAGTAAGAGATCTAAGAAATCCCCAAGTGGAACCAAAAACAACAAGTGGAATGACACTAATCAAAACCCAGAGATGACTCACACCCTTGCACACATCTATAAATGAATCCCTCATCTGAGAGATCTAGAGGCTAGAATTTTGTGAATTGTAAGGAAGTGCTGATAGTTTGTATTTGAGAAAGAGAATTGTATTGTTGGGTGATTTTGCTATTTCATGAGGTGAAGAGGACTTCATGCTGGGAGGATGATGCTGGATCCGACAACTAGGTTGTAATTCTCCCTTCTATTTAATAAAGTTCTTTGAGTTTTCTTCCATATAACTGTGAAATTGTGAATGTTATTATTCATGAATGCCATTCTATGTTCATTATATTTCTGATTCCGTAATGATTATGATATAATAGATCAATATGCTTTGACAGTTATTTGTTACTATGTTTCTACAGGTACTCTCCAAGCGGGATAAGTACAGAGAGGAGTTGCAAGCTTTGTCAAGGGGGAGAGAGATCAAGAAAGGAGTTAAGTGGAAGATCCAAGTTGGTTCCTTTGTCTTCCTCTCATCTATTATACATAGAGGAAATCACGAATTGTTTTAAACTGTTGTTTCTAGGGTAGTTGCCAAACCTAGAGGGATAGTCGATCAAAAAGACACTAGTTTTCCCAGAAACAAAATGGCGACTCCATTGGGGATCAAATAGATGTTTGTTTGTTGTTATTGTTTGTTTTATAAACTATAGATAGAGCCTGAAGACAGCCAGGTAGCCTTCGAACTGCTCTTGCTCTGCAATTACATAGTAGATGAATGTTGCTTCAGTCAATCTCCGATTTAGTTTATGAATTGAAAATTTGACTTATAAGCATTCAAGATGCCCTTTTGGTAGCTCAATAACCTCTCAAGATCATTCCTCTGTACGTTTCTCTTTATTGTCCATCATAGCTCAACTTAACTCACTGAAATCAACTGCAAATTTGAGCAAAAACCCACTTCAGTTGCACTCTTTGGCCCATCGCACTGTCTGTCACTGTCAACCAGTATGAATCGCACCTCCCGAGTCTATACAGTGCAATCCATCCCTGTTTTTGTGAAGCCCAGGTGCGATGAATGACTTAACTTATTTCCATTCTTGAAATTTGGGGTTTTTGTCCTTGTTTTCAGCTCTATTTAGTTGTTTTTACTACTTATGAATAGTACCTCATTATTGAAGCCCGCTTGCATCACATAGATCAGCCTCCATTGATTAGGATTAGTAAATGTTTTTATGTATTTGTCCATCATTTACAATCCTTTATTGAAAAGTTGCTTAAATCGATCTGTTGTTTTGGTACAAAAAGTGTCGTAACTGTCGTTTTGTGTCAAAAAGAGAAGTGTTGTGGAGTCTTCCTTCCCTTGATAGTCGATTGAACTTTTTGTCATGTATTTGATTTGATTTGTTAATATTTGAAGTGTCGAAATAATTTTCTATTCGAAATTGAAAATTGTTGTTTAGTCTTCCTTTCAATTTTGAAAAAGAAATTGTCGAAATGTTGCTTTGAGTAAAATATTTCAGATCTTTGCTACACTTAGTTTTCCTTTTTGGCATTTTTCACATTAAGGGGAACAAAAAACAAATACATGCATTTTCATTTGCATTTAGTTTGTGTGCAAAATATGATTTAGGAAAGTGCATTAGTGTGTGCTCTTTGCTCTTTGTTTGAAAGAAATTGTAATCTTCTTTCCTTAGTAGCTAGGATTTTCATTGCTCAAATTAAACAATAATTGTTTATCATTGTAGATTGGGTTTTAGGAATTTCAAGTCAACATCATGGGGTGAACCATTGAAAGGAAAACTTTTAAACAAGATCAACTCTAAAATAAATTTCAATGAACTTAACAATGCTTTGGAACCTAACGCAACACATCAAGAGATATAGGCTAGAGATGTGTTCTGGCATCGTAAAAACTAGTAACTATCGTTTTCATCGAAGGTTGGGTGATTCCTACTCTTTGATACGACAAGTGCTAGCACGGACTTATGCTCCCCGTACCGTCGAGTATATATTGGGAGACCACAATAGGCTTATATTCTTTACCCATAGGAAGCCATGTCTACTGCCCTATCGATTACAATGCATTGAACACAACATTTGGGAAGATTGATTATCGTACATAAGTCCTTGGTAATTTCTCTTTAATTTATCACCAAGGTGTATATTGCAGTTTTGTGATTGGTTTGATAATCCCTCTGTCTAGATTTTCCAGAGTAGTCACTTCTGTTCCCTTTGGACTCTTTAAAAGAAAAGGTCCATCTGAGCACTTGTCACTTCAGGCTCATTAAAAATCGAAGGGGACTAGAGTCATCTTTAGCTTGTTATTGACTCTTAAAAATTGAAAAAGAAAATTTGTGTCAAAGCGTCTTTAAAATTTATTATTTCAGAATAACATCCATGTTCCTTCATTGATCTTAGGTTGAGATATATGGAGACAAATATAGGATCCACCAATCAAGGAATCCCTTTTGAAGGGAATCCTAGTCCTTTTTCCTCTTGGGGAAATATTGGTGCTCATATATGGCTACATTCTCCCTTTCAGGAATTACAATCGGTCTGCCAGTATGGCTATTCTCAACCTTTGTGGTTCAAAAGACCGTAATTCCTCTGCAATCGAATCAACATCCAATTGATATTGGAGCTGACCCTTCACCTTCTTCTTCGTTTGTTTCTCCATCCCCTTCTTCCTCTTTGCTTGGTGAAAGTAGTGATGCTAGTAACCAGGTGGCTGAGAAGAAGAAGAAAGGGAAGGAGAAGAAGAAGAAGCCAATTAAGCAAGGGGGAAACCATGAATCACCTAGTGAAAATCAGCACATTAAATCTCCTAAACCCAAATTTCCTTGCATAATTTGTAAAGGAGACCATCTTCATTGAGATTGTCCCTGCCTTCCTCAGATCTTGAGAGAATGGTCTCCCCGTTCACACCGTCAAGTGTCATCAACCTCTGGTGATCATGTTGACAGCACACCATCAACTAGTAATAGTGAAGTTCATGGATAGAAAGGAAAGTTCAAATTTCCATGTAGGTTATGTGAAGGGAACCATACCCTTCACCGTTTTCCTTTTTTCGATGAAGCCAAAAGAGTTTGGATAACCATCCTACTTCACCACTAGCGACTACTGTCTGGTCAAAACACCTATCATTGAAAGTGAATCTTCTGAGTCTATACCCAATGAAAGTCAACAGGTCGAGATGACAGTTGACCCAGTTTTACCTTCAGAAGATCATTCCATTCTCAAAGAGAGTGAGAACGATGTTGTTCAAATTATTTTTGTTACTTCAGAGTCTGATGAACTTGGGGGCAATCCACCCGTTCCTTCACAACATGAGGAAAATCCCCTAGTTCCCACTACTCAAGGGTTTAATTCACCCATTTATTCGGTACCCCCTCAAAGTAGTCTAGTCACTTCCTTTGGCTGGAATCGACTAGCAAGATCCCACCTTCCTTCTTATGTACCATTCCAGATCATAGTACAAGTTTACAAAATGATCATATCTGGCACTATCATAGATGAAGGGGCATCAGTGAGTATTCTTTCCTCAACTGCTTGGAAAGCACTTGGTTCGCCATCGCTTATGCCTGTTACACAGAATTGATCAGGCTTTAACAAAGGAATCAATCGACCATTAGGGATCCTTCCTAAGTTGCCGATAAATTTGGGAAGGAAAACTGTTCTCCTGAACATGATGGTAGTCCCAGGACCATTAGATTACAATCTACTCCTTGGAAGTGAGTATGTTTACAACATGGAAGCTATTGTTTCAACACTATTTCGAGTGATGTGTTTCCCACATGAAGGCAAAATTGTCACTGTTGACCAACTTTCATTTCCCAGTTCAAGCATAGCTCCAAGTCGATCATCATCCCTAAATGGTCCTTGTACATAAACAGTATCTCTCCATCCTTCATTCCATCCATCTGATTACCATGAGTAGTCTAGTAAATGTAACGAAGCTTAAGGGGCATGCACCCTTGTCTATTCGGTGGATGAACCTAGCTAGAAAGATAGGTTTCCCTATAGGTTATGTGATTGGTCTGAGACACCATTCACCTTTGTCTATTTGGCAGATGAAGCCAAGGAAGTGTTTTGTTTATTTTGCGGATGAAACCATCCAGCCTAACATGGTTTCCCTGTAGGTTATGTGATTGGTCTGAGACAGCATTCACCTTTGTCTATTCTGCGGACAAAGCTAAGGAAGTGTTTTGTCTATTCTGCGGATGAAACCATCCTACCTAACCACAGAAATTTCCATATGATTACTAGAAACTCTCCTTTTCACCATGCTGGGGGCATGCAAACCTTTTTCAAATTCATTCTTTATCTTTTTATCTTTTTAGTTTTTTAAGCTTTTCTAGCTTCTTAGTTTTTTCTTTTCTAGTTTTTTTTTAGTTTTTGTCGTTTCTAGTTTACATAAAAAGAAAAACTAAAAACAAAGCATATTTTATCGCATGGTTCAAGCTCGTTAAAAAATGAACCTACATCCGAGCATAGTTCCCCATGGTTCAAGCTCGTCAAAAAATGAACCCACCTTCGGTAAATAACCTTTGTGATTGCCACCAGCCTTTTGAACCTTGGTTGTGTTCCTTCCATCACATCCATTCTTGTGGCCGATCATATGCTTTCACTTGATTTTTTACCCTTTTTGAGGAACAACTGCGACGAGTGGTTTTGTTAGCCAACCTCTTCACATCACCATGTTTTGAGAAGTTCCAAGGTTACCCAGAACCAGTTGCAACCCTAGACACCACTTGTTCCTCAAAAATGAGTCTCCTTTAAACTCTTTTCAGAGTCATTAAATATTAAAAAAAAAAATTGTCGAGAAATTGGCCTTTCCAGCTCGTTAAAGTAATTGGAAGTGCCATCCCTCCTGTATCTTTTAATCCTTTTTGGACCTGAGGGATTATCTCACGAAAAAGTTCGAGCACTTGTCTTTTTTAGCTCGTTAAAGTGATCAAAAAGTCATCCCTTTCATATTATTTTATCCTTTCGAACTTAAGGGATTATGCTACAAAAAAGAACTATTGGAGTTTCCTTTTCATCCCTTTTCAAACTCTCTAAGCGTGAAAAGGACCGAGTTATCCTTGTCGTTAAACTCGTTAAAACAATAGTGACAAACTCATCCACCTGGACGAGCTAGAGTCCCCTTTTTGTCCCTATTCAAACTCTCTAAACATGAAAAGGACTGAGTTGTCTTTGCCATTAAACTCATTAAAACAATACCGACAAACCTGTCCACCTAGACAAGAATGAGTTTCACTGTCGCTAGACTCGTTAAAACATAGTGATGGGTTTGCTTGAAGGGAAAATTATAGAACAAGCATATGTTATACTCCTCAAGCTTAACAAAAATAAAGAGGTACTGGTCAGCAATGACTGGGGAAAAAGGGAAGAAAACTTGAAGAATTTTATGGTAGCAGGTTGCTCTTGAACATGACACTTTCACTCCATCACCATTATTGAGTTAGGTTGGGTTATTTTGTTCACCATTCATCTCACCATTGGTCCTCCACACCATCCATCTTTTGGGGTTAATGCTACCAATACATCTCAGTGTCACCGACATGTTCAAGAGAATTCATTCAGTTGAGAAAACACAAACCCAGTTAATGCCTCATCCATTGCAATACCTTCAACCTTCACATTTCATGACCGCCATTCCTGAACCTTGTGTCATCAGATCATTTTCACCTCCAGAAAATCATTTGCTTCGTTTTGTGTCATAGATGTGGGATACATTAAGGCCCTCCTACGATGAGTCACTTCTTGTTGACATCAGCTCATTATCCAAGAAGTTGACTTAGAAACAACCCTTTCAGTACTTTGAAGCTTGCATGCCTTAATGGCGAGTTTCTCACTTCCGGCGATAGGTTGACATCAGTGGCCTTCGACTGAAATATTTTGTGTGGTGTTCGACATCGGATCATATATTCACACCACATGAATTATACTGTAGTACCTTGAGGGTCATTATCATTATCGGTGATTCCTCTCGCGTCTGTTAATAGCTCACATTATTGGCTAGTAATCAGACGATTTCTTTCCATGTTCGACTTTAGAACATATTTTCACATGGATAGACTTGTACATCGGGTGAAGATTGAATGAGTTTGAAGAACCCAGATCTAGTTTCATCCATCTGGGCTGTGATATATTTAGGGATATAAAGACATCAAATGTACACAGAAGCTGCATAGATGGTCATCCAAGCTATGGATGATGACTCTACATATGAAGAATCACCAGTCTACAACTGCAGACGATTATCTGTTCTATGTACATGAAATGAATTTATAAAGCTGAGCATGGGAATGCCTGCCTCAACTAGATCATGAAAAATTATATTATGATGATGTATTGTATTGTATCTTATACAGGTCACCTTCCAGTTTGAAACCTCGAATCCTCATGATAAAGCATTTCACTCAACATCAAAGATTTATGACTTCATGCTTTAGGGGACAACTATTATAGACATATTTGGGCACTTCAACCCCAATCTTATATGTCGATAAACTAGGGCTCTCCAACCCCTAAAAGTGTTGTTTCATACCCTAAAATATCATAGTCAACTAATTACATCATTCCCCAAAAGTTCCACTTGAAAACCCATCCAAAATTTGCCTAAACTGGACCATACTGACTGCTCCACTATCAGGGTGCTATGCATACTGACTTCTACACTAGCCAGGTGCGATGCATATTGATGAGGCCTTCTGTAGGGTGCGATGAGTGAGGATGGAAAAATGTCTGGGACAGTTTACTAAGTGGATGCTCATGGAATCTTCTAGAAACTTCTCCTATGACACTTGCCTCTCTAAATTTGCCCAGGGATATACTGACTGCTCCACTATCAGGGTGCTATGCATACTGACTTCTACACTAGCCAGGTGCGATGCATATTGATGAGGCCTTCTGTAGGGTGCGATGAGTGAGGATGGACAAATGTCTGGGGCAGTTTGCTAAGTGGATGCTCATGGAATCTTCTAGAAACTTCTCTTATGACACTTGCCTCTATGAATTTTCCCAGGGATGAGTAAGAGATCCAAGAAATCTCCAAGTGGAACCAAAAACAATAAGTGGAATGACACTAATCAAAAACCTAGAGATGACTCACACCCTTGCACACATTTATAAATGGATCCCTCATTTGAGAGATCTAGAAGCTGGAATTTTGTGAATTGTAAGGAAGTGCTGATAGTTTGTATTTGAGAAAGAGCATTGTATTGTTGGTGATTTTTCTATTTCATGAGGTGAAGAGTGCTTCATGTTGGGAGGATGATGCTAGATTAGACAACTGGGTTGTAATTCTCCCTTCTATTTAATAAAGTTCTTCGAGTTTTCTTCCATATAACTGTGCAATTGTGAATGTTATTATTTGTGAATGCCATTCTATGTTCATTATATTTCTTATTCTGTAACGATTATGATATAATAGATCAAGATGCTTTGACGGTTCTTTGTTACTGTGTTTCTACAGGTACTCTCCAAGCGAGATAAGTATGGAGAGGAGTTGTAAGCTCTGTCAAGGGGGAGAGAGATCAAGCAAGGAGTTAAGCGGAAGATCCAGGTTGGTTCCTTTGTCTTTCTCTCATCTATTATACATAGAAGAAATCGCGAATTGCTTTAAACAGTTGTTTCTAGGGTACCTGCCAAACCTAGAGGGCTAGTCGATCGAAAAGACATTAATTTTCCCAGAAACAATGAGCCTGAGTACATTTCGTAGATATTACAGATTTAGGGCAATATCAACCAATTTCAGCTGCAAGTTTAGTTGCAATGAGAATTTCAGATCACAGTTGGTTCTTTGACTCTAAGCTCTCACCTCATTTATTCATATATATATTTCATTTTATTTGGTTAAAATAAACCTTAAGAAACTATAGCTTGGGACTGGCACTCAGTCTCATCCCTTCAAAACTCATGTCATCCTAGTACGACAGACAATGCTACTAATGGAACTCTGGTCAACAATTCACTCCGCTTTCACTTTGTCGACTTCACTAGTGAAATCATAATCAACGAATGACTTGCAACAAATATCTTTCCATTGAAACCTATTCCATACATTGGGGTAGACCACATGTAATATGGAACCATTATAGATGGATTGACATAATAGACCTCAACCTTAGTGTTGGATCATTATCCACCTCAAAAGAAAATCAAAATTGGAACACTCTAATTTCTCTTTAAGGCTCACGTCATCCACGTGGGGCCTACAACATACATATTGAAACCTTGTTGGATGACCTAACACTTCATAACCATAATTATGAAGAAGTACCCTATTAGCATTGGTTTGTATTTCACTTTCCATCTACCTAACAAATATTGGTTCCACTCCATTTACAATCTCACTAGGTTCTCTTATATTCCTACATTTTCTGTAGATCTTTTCATGTTGCTCTAAATTATAGATCCACATGGCTGCTACAAATTGTCATTCTATTAATAGAGAAATGTGAGATTATGATAAATAGGAGCCTTCTATTTCCACTGGTTAGAGATAAAATATTAATGAAAAAATAAAAAATTGAAAAGTTGAAAAGTTTGATGATGGAAGTATTCAGTTTCTGCTATTTGGATATTAAATACATAGATTTTTGTATAATTTGAGTTGCTATACTTGTATAATTTGAGTTATTAAATATGTATATTTTGAGATACATGGAACATGATAGGAAAAAACACTCAAGTACACCTTTGTTTTGTGGACAAAATGTACTATTTCATTTTGAAAATAATTAATACAATTTATAAAGCTTGTTATTATATAAATGTGCATGTTTAGATTTGACTATTATCTATTTGTTGTCATAATGTGGTATTTTCTACCTACCATCTAGTTTTAGGAATTTCAGTTATTTAATAGAAATAAATTGGATTGAAAATGAATTATGGAGATAATATATTGTCAATTAAAATTTATTTATTTTTAAAGCTTTTCGTTATGGAAGGGTTATAGAAATATATGCCCTTCTAATTGAAATTAAAACCAACCCTTAAAATTTGACCACTTATCATAGTGGTGACAATGCATCGCTATATTGAGATTGAAAAGGCTTTTGATAGTTACAAGACAATGTAGAAAATTTTAGAGTTTGTTTGGCCTCAAACTTTGAAAGAAAATAAATTGATTAGAATGGTAGAGTCTTACACCCAGCAAACAATATAGTGTCAATTAAACAACCTTTTCTCTCCTTTCCTTTGAATTATTGGACATGGAAATTGGGATGGAAAAAGAAAAGGGTTTATGGAGGGCCCATCTTCCAATGACATCAATCACTACAAGTAGGAAGGAAAAGAAGTCGCACCTCAATTATGGGAGTTGAAAAAGTTTCCCACGTGACTACCTTCTAAGAGCTTTGGATATTTCTCTAAGGCACAGACCTACCTATTACCTAACAATCGGATTATCATTCAAGGGAGATCTACATGTCACACTCCCATCTTCTATCCCGAGTTCCAATATAACCATACAATCATTGATGCCACTATAGGTTAGGAAGATGCTATATGATTAGGTTTCGATTATTCGAGATTGGTATTATTTCGGTCTTGAAATTAAAGTTTTGTTAGGTACCAACCACAAATAAAAATTTTGAGAGGAACTAACTCTTGGCCAGGGTACATACCAACATGGAAAAGCGAGTCAAGTTGACATCGTACTTAAGCTGAAAGTTAAAAACGTAGCTTCAGTCATCTCAACAAAATATAAAATTTAAGCAGGATATCCAGGACTTGGAACAATCAGTAATTAGGAGAGTCTATCTACAAAACATGCACTAAAGAGGAGTATGTATTGTCCTTTTTCTTTTACTTTATATATTTGTATCTATTTTATAATTAAGTATTTGTTTTATATATAGAGAGAGAGCATAGTGGAAAACTTGCCATAACGGGTCCGTTGTCAAACCTTCAGTGGGGATAGTGGTTGATAACTATTATTCTTAAATGTCATCATTGTTATTCAAAGGTAAACCATGCCACCTAGAATTACCCCACTGGTGGTGGTCTTTAAGCGGTAGACTTTCAATATTACGAAATGCCTCTTAACTCTTGGGCTATTAACCTACTTCCTTATATTAGAGAAATATAAGCTTTTAGCCAAAAAGAACATATTTAAAACATACTCCAGACTATATTATATATATATAAACATACTCTCTATATATATATAATCACTAAATTATAATATTTAAAAATATATTTTTTTAAAACTTCTCTTAACAACTTTAATTTTTTATGATTTAATTAAATATATTCATTTTCATATAAAAAAATATGAAATAAATATTAATATAATTAAAAATTTATAATAAATATAAATAAATCAGAAAAATATATATTTTTTATTTTAAGTTTTTTTTGAAAAAGATTTTATATATTATATATATATATTATATATATATATATAATAATTTTTTTTTAGAGAGATATACTACCTATTTATATATAAATTAAATGTAATAATAATTGATGAATATTATTTTTTAAAAATGTTTTTTTATTAATATAAATGTATTTTATTATGGTTAAGGTTAGTTTCAGTAGAGTTTATCTTAGTTGGATTTCAAGTTTAAATCTCATTAGAAAGATTAAAGATATATATCATATGCGGAAGAAACTACTAAGGAACATCGATTATTGAAGAATATCACTAATTTGAATAACAATATTCCATTGAAACTAAAAAAAATTAATTAAATATATAAAGATGATGTACAAAGTTAGAATTGGATTTAACAAATCTGAGTGTGTTTGATTGTCAGAATCATATCATACAGAAATCTACTTTTTCTACATTTGCCATGACTATATAAATTTTTTTCAAAGACGATTGTTTGTGAAAATGTGGATGTTTATTAAATCTGGTGTATTTACTTTGAAACTGGAAAAAATATTATAGCTTTGGATTACATATACTTATTAGATTAATAAAAAAGTATAAACAACTTTGTTTTTAATTTTACTTGTTTAAACCTTGAATAATTTAATGACAAGACATTGTTTTATTTTATAAATAAAGTATCTACCATCAAAATAGAATAAAAAATTAAACAGAAAAATCCTCAAAAACTTATAACAAAAATGTCATTCTACTTATAATAAAGATTTATTTTAATTATTAGTAATTTGTATTTTACTTTCCTCAAACTATCCGATTGAAAAAATTTTGAAATCCTAATAACATTTAAAAAAATATATTGATAACATTTTAAATAAAATATATTTCTAACTTATTTATAATTATAAATTCCTTTGAGAACAACACTTATTGATTCTAAACCCACCCCATCAAACCTCCTACGAAGCTCTACCATCCTACTAACCTAAGCTCTACCATCCTACTAAGCTAAGCATCCGTGTCCATTAATAAACTTGGAACTTGGACATAAGGACTCAGATTTTTTCTTCATTGATAAAATTCTTTTCTTGTATGTACCTTTACCACTTCCAGTGATATCAATATATCCCATTTTAAAACAAATTCCATCGAATCTCTGCTAGTATTAAAAAAGACTTATTTTAAGCATAGTAGTTACTTAAGGAATATTCATTTTTCTATGCAAATGTTTTTTTTCAATGAACTCTCTATTTTCTAACGTTCTGTTATTAAGATGTAAATATTAAAGAAGTAGTTTCACATGAGGCTTCTCTGGCTACTCATATAATATTCTTCCATGCAAATGTTTTTTTTCAATAAATTCTCTATTTTCTAATGTTGTATTTGATTAAGGTAAATAACCAAAAAAAAATTCGATTAAAAAAAACATATTAAATGAGAAACCAGAATTAATTAAAATTATGAAAAAGAAGTTAGTATAAAAAAAATTGGATAATGAAACCTAAAAGTTAGTATATAAAAATATTTGAATTTCCAAACCTTGCAACAACATCGTGAAGAACAAAACTTCACCCTATAAAATATCTTAATAAAATTAACGATATTCAATTAAGGGGTATTATAAATCTTTCTAGCAAAGATAATACCGAGGGTGAGACTTCACAATAGTTAAAGAGAGAAATAATAATATTTTTTTTATAAAGTGAGAAAATTTATAAAAATTTAGCTGTCAAATTAATAATAGAGATAATTATTATTAGTTATAATTTTAGAATGTAGGTTTATTTATCAATGTTATTCAAGGAAAATTGTCTCATTTAGAATTACTAACTGGTGATCATAAATAGGCTTCCATTCATGCTAGATACCTCTATGTCTTTTGCTATTAACTTATTACATTAAATTCGAAAAAAAAACTAGTTCTAAAACAAACAAAAACAACTTTAAAACATGCTCCAAATCCCAAAAAAAATATTACAAAATAACAAAAATAAATTTTAAAACATCATTCATATATAATCGCATTTAAATAAAAACTTAACTGTTGGAAATAATTTATTATTAATTAGTAAAAGATAAAGTTTCACTCTTTTAAGATATCTATAAATCTTCAATTATTAATTGATTTCTTTATATTTAAAAAAAAAAAAAACTTTTAAATAATCAAAAATAATTTAAGATTATGTTCCACAACCGAGAGCCAATTTTAATCACTTATTAATATCCACTAAACATCTTACATAAAAAAAAATATTGTAACATCCAAAAGCACCTAAACTTAAACCTCATATATAAAATTTAGATACTAGAACCAAATTATAATTTAAACTCATATTCAAACTAAATGCACCGTTTCGCAAAATCGCACCGCTTTGATAAATATAAAACTTCGAGGAGCATGGATGAGTTAATTATTCTCAAAGTAAATTAAGAAGATTTTATTATGATATTGAAAAGTTAAAAGTTATAACTTCGCTTAAATTAAAGAAATGTTTTACCAAAACTGTTATATAGAATATACTATTCTCATTTGTTGAATTATGAGGAGGAACTGGAAAGTACATTTGTTTGGAATTATTGTTAAGCTAATTTTATTGTTAGTGAATGTTAGTGTATATTTAATTAGTTTTATATTGATAAATTTTTTATTCAAATTTTTAATGTACGTCGATATGTTTATTTTATTAAGTATAGCATTTATGAATATGAGAAATTATTTATAGTTTTTTTTTAATATATTTATGAGGGTGGGAATATATGATGCTTGTATTAAATTTGTTAGTGTATATCATTATATTTGTTTATGATATTTGAATTAAATATAGGAGTTGTTTTTAGTGTGATTTTTTGGATTTTTGGGTGTTAGAATTTGGGAGAAAAATTTGAGGTGAAATCTTGATTTGTTTTATTTAAACTGGTTTTTTGATTGTATATATTGGATTCAACGCCCTCAAAAACCTCTAGGGCACTTCGATTGTGCAACGATTACCCATCAAGCTTGTGATTTCAATAAATTCCTGTCGGATTTTAGAGAAATTAGGACCGGAAAACCCCATCGGAAAATCTTCCAAAAAGTCTCACTAAATAAAACTCACTAAACATATATTAACAAAATACTAGGGAAATGCCTAGAAACATTAGTGAGAATATCCCCTTTTTTCTCTCTCTTTCTCTCTCTATATATAGAATGCAAAGGGTCAACTCAACTAGTGGTCACCAATGTTATAGGATATTTGGCTAGTTTTATATTGTTAGGAAACCTCTTGGGTTATGTGCATTAGTTTACTTCAATAGATTTACTAGGGAACACATCCATGAATATGGAGAAGTATTCCTTAGATTTCTCTTGGACATTTTTTCCAAACCAAACCTTGATGAGAAATCTAAGGGATGCTTCCCATATTCATGGATGACATCCCTAGTAAATTTGTACACTATTGTACTTCATTGAAAAGATTAAAACCAAACATGTAGTAACACAAAATTAATCAAATGCTTAGTAAAACTAACAACAACCATTTAAACTAATTTCTTAAACTTTGTTATATAAAATATCTTAATAAAAATTAATCAAATGCTTAGTAAAACTAACAACAACCATTTAAACTAATTTCTTAAACTTCGTTATATAAAATATCTTAATAAAAATTAACTGATGCAGGTGCATCTCACCATTTTCTTAATTAAAGAAAAATCCAAGTGGAGCATGAAGACGTGGACCAGTGGAGATGAATAAAGGGAAAAAACAGAGAAAATCTCCCTTAAAGCAGTTAAAGAAAAAAAAATTAAAGAGAGAATGGATAAGACTAGATAGACTTCCTATTATTAATAGCCATGCACGTTTTTTGGAGAGTTTTTGTGGAGAAAAATCAGAAGAGGATAGGATCCGTCCTTCATAAGACTTTTTATATAAATGTAATGCAATAGGGGGTGTAATAGATATCTTCTTTTGTGAAGAAAATTGTGAGTGGGCAAGATGTAGCCGAGCATGAGTTCGTTTTAAGGCTGAAAGACATTAACTTTGTAATTGTTCCGTAAATATATAAAAGTGTGTTTATGTTCTGTGTTAATTGTATACGCTATGTGTTTTATAAATGAGTCAAAACTTGTGTTCTGTAAATAAAAATGGTGTTGCAGGCACTCGGCGGCAGCTACATGAATGTTCAAATGAATGTTCAAATGAGAGCAAGACAGACTATAACGGTGAATTAATTAAAAGGCTTCCCAAAGATTGAGTGGGCCCATAACCCACAGGTCCAGGATCAAGATTTTTAAAGAATTTGGGATTTTGGGCAACCCCCAAAATCTCATTTTCATCAGGTGGTATCAGAGCAGGAATAGTTCTGTTTGAAGATTCAATTTTTTTTATTAAGTTAATTGCATGTGATTTTGGAACTGACGAATATTGTAGCAGAGCAGGTGGCAATGAACCTAGCATTCAGCTGAAGGCTGGATAGGGAGGACAATTGCAGTGTCTTGGAGAAGAAGAAGGTGAGTTGAAGAGATAGCCTAGAGAGAGCAGAGGAGTGCTCAAGAGGTTCGAGAGGCAGTGAACCAAGTACTTGCCAAAAGACCAGATCCGGAAGGAAGGATTGGTGAGGTAAGTTGCAGCAAGAGAGATTGATGTTGCAGAGGCTAGTGCAACTCATGGTGAGTGAGAAACTCACGAGGAAGCAGTCTGCCAGAGCCAGAGGAAGTTTTTATAGAGGAGGAAGAGGTTCAAAGAAATGCCACAGAGATGAGATGACTGTTGGAGTTCGAGAAAGAGAGATTGCAGAAATAAAAGCACAATTAGAGGTACTGGAAAAACGGCTGCAAGAGCGGGAAAAGTAGAAAGGAAAATGGCTCTTTCCACTGAAGGGAAAGAGAGTGATTTGGCGAAAATTGCAGAGGAGGTTGAGGCAAATTCTCATTGCCTTGTTGAAAAAGGGACTTAGAGTTCTTGCGCTAGAGATGAAATTTGAAGATTCCACATGCAGATCTGATCAAAGGGAAGTGCTGAAGAAAGCAGTCAAGACTAAAAAGTCTTGTGATTTAAAGACTAATGAATTGTGCATGTTTGCAGGTAAAGTACAGGGAAATGAACAAGCTTTGGAATCTGTCCAAGAAGAGTTAAATCTGAAGGTTGTTCAGATCGGTGACGAGGAAATGAAGACGAAAGAGTCTAATCAGAATGTTGGACCAGCTGATGATTGCTCAAGAGTTGTTGAAGGTATAAAAGGTTATGTGAAGTTTCCAAGATCTACTCCGAATGAAGTTGTTGAATTGTATAGAAAATTAGATTTGGAGAGAAGAGAGTTGGAGAGACAGAGGACTTATGCGCTGAAATATTTGTTGGAGACATCTGATCCAGAGGAAAAAGTTGCAGATGAAGTTGCAGATGAAATGGCAGATGATGAGCCAAAGCATGTTGTAGAGGGACAGGAAGTTTGGGATGGCGACAGCGGCAGCAACATCCATAGTGACATTTGAGACAACATTGATAGCAGCAGAAGAGGCACTGATGCCTTATGATTTTCATTCTAATAATTATTTTGTGAGTACAGGTCTTATTGAAGAAGCTGGAGAAAATATATTGGACAAAGAAATTGAACTGATGAGGCAGATGATGATGAAGGAATCCCGGAAAAGTTCAGCAGCAGTGAAACAAAAGAGAAGCAACAAGAGGAAGACAACAGAAGATTGCAAGAGTGCAACTAGTGGAGCAAATCAGCATAAAGTGTGGAGACCTGGAGAAGAACAACAGACAGAAGCAGCGACAAATGGAAAGTTGCAACACAAGATATGGGATCCAGGCAAACATAGATCTGAACACATGATCAGGGGATCATGATTAATTTTAAGGTTGGGTGTATGATGCAGGAGCATCAAGACCCTCTTCATTTCTAAATATGGAATAAAAAGGGGGTGTGATAATTTTAAATATTTTGTTATTTTTAATAAAATAGGGAGTGTTTTTAGGCATAAAAGCAATGGATGTGGATCATTAAGGGATAAGGAAGCTTTTCTATTTTAGAATAGGGAAAAAGATGGGAAAAAGCCTCAAGATGCTTTTTGCCATATGTATGCATTGCATGTAGAATCTTAGAGCTTTTAGTTGAGTGATTCTAGATCATGCTAAGTTTTATAAAATATGTAGCCTCAAAGGCATTGAGAATTAGAGAGAGAGAGAGAGAGAGAGAGAGAGAGAGATAGAGTGAGAGAGAATGAGTGAGTATGAAGAATAAGAGGCCATGAATAGGCCAAGATTTCTCTTGTAAATAATTTATTTCTTAATTAATTATTTCAGTGATTTGTGTGCATATGTATTGTTTGGAACTTTCAGAGCTTTTAACATTTATCAGGGATAATATGCTGGATTTACTGTGTATTGCAATGCATGGTTATATGCATAGACAAAGTTTAAAGATTCTGGGTTTTGCGGGTTGAGGTCTGCATCATTAACACTATTCAATTAAGGGGCATTATAAAAGATAATAGTGAGTGTGAGACTTCACAATAGTTAAAGAGAGAAAAATAATAATTTTTTATAGAGTGGGAAAATCTATAAAAATTTAGTTGTCAAATTAGTAATGGAGATAACCATCATTGGCTATAATCTTGGAATGCAGGTTGACTCATCAATGTTATTAAAGGAAAACCACGCCACCTAGAATTACTAGCTGGTGATTTGTCACAGGTAGGCGTGATTTGTCACAGGTAGGCTTCCACTCCTGCCAGATACATGTAGGTCTTGTGTTGTTAACTTATTACATTAAATTCAAAGAACACTAGCTCTTAGCCAAGTAAAAACAATTTTAAGGCATACTCCAGACCTCAAGAAAAAAATTATATTACAAAATGACAAAAATAAATTTCAAAAGTTATATATATATATATTAATTAATTTATATCTTTATTAATATAATTTAACACTTAGATATATTATGGCGTATTGTATTTAAATAAAAATTTAATTTTCAACCTAATTTATATTAATTTGTAAAAATGAAATTTCAATTTTAAATTATTAATTGTAAAAAAATTTTCAATTTTAAGATATTATAAATCTCAAGTTATTAATTGATTTCTTTATATTTAAAAAAACTTTTAAAAAAAAAATAATTTAATATTATCTTCCATAACCAAAAGACAATTTTAATCACTAATTAATATCCGCTAAACATCCTATATAAAAAATTGTGATATCCAAAAACACCTAAACTTAAACCTCGTATATAAAATTTAGATACTAGAACCTAATTATTATAATTTAAAGTCATATTCAAAATAAATGCGCCAACCAATTATAATTTAAAGTCATATTCAAAATAAATGCGCTGTTGCGCAAAATTGCACTGTTTTGAGAAATATAAAACTTCATGTACTATGGATGAATTGAATTATTTTCAAATTAAAGAAGATTTTATTATGATATTGCAAAGTTAAAACTCTCCCAAAAATAAAAAAAGGTTTAACCAAAATTGTTATATAGAATATAGTAGCAATTCACAAGCTTTTCAATCAAGTGGTTAAGCAAGGATTTTTTAAACCATGGACTCAAAGCTTCATTATTCTTATTTTTAAAATTGGGATACAAATAACCTCTCTAATTATTGGACAATTATGATTAGCCTTCTCCTAGCCAAGTTATATGGTATTATTTTGAAAAGAAAGTTGAACATATGGCTTGAAAGTGAAGGTAAGCAGGCTAAAGGCTAAGCGGGTTTTCGAAAGCACCACTCAACAACAAACCACCTTGTTATGCTTAGGATCATTGTGGAGGAATGACATAATGATAAATCCAATCTCTTTTGCTGCTTTGTGGACTTTAGAAAGGCTTTCGATATGGTTCCTAGAAACAACCTTTGGAACTGATTAGAAGAGTTAAAGGTTCCTTTTGAGTTGAGAATTATCACTATAAGGTTATACGAGAATGTAGTTGCCAAGTTAAAGAGCAATGAGGGGTGGTCGAAAGATATTAAGTGTAATATCGGAGTTAAACAAGGTTGCCCCCTCTCCCCTACCCTATTTAGCATTTACATCGACAGGCTAGAAGGTTGTTTAGAGGAAGTAGGATGTGCTGGCACAATCTTAGCTGGGATAGCCATCATCCTTATTCTTTACGCTGACGATATTGTTCTTCTCGCAAGGTGCCCAACTGATCTTGATAAGCAACTTATACTTCTTAAGGATTTCTGCTCTACCATGGGTATGATTGTTAACAC